>BLSH010451925.1:292257-308128 GCA_018402905.1 Glandirana rugosa
TAAAAAAAAAAAAAAACTGAAATGTAGGTGAAATTCGGTTTCCACTAAATTTTTCAGTAACATTAGTAAATTGGTGAAGGGCTGGCGGCATACGTCTTACTGCCGGCCCTTCACCGATTCAATAGGACTGACCTGCAGTATACTGCAGGAGTCCTATTGTCTCACGGCGCGCGGGCGCCCCCCCCCGCGTCACGCCGCTAGAGCCCACGGGGCCCAAGGGACACCCGCTCTCCCCGATTGCCGCCGTGCACTCCTCCAGGAGCGCGCTTCACGCACGCTCCTGCATCTCTGCCTCTGCAGTGACCGGCTGTGTTTTGACACAGCCGATCACTTGGTAAACAGCCGATTTTATCGGGGCACCCGAGATCGCCGCACTGCGCCCCCCCCCGCGGGCGCGCGGCACTCTGTTATCCTGAGGACGTCATATGACGTCCAGTCAGGATAACTTAGCCACTTCCCGGCCGTCATTCTGCATACGGCGGTCGGGAAGTGGTTAAATGATTACAATGACTTTTTAAATCACCTTTGGCTTAAAGTGGATGTAAAGTCAAAAAAAAAAAAAAATTTTACTGACACTTCTACCTTGTACAGGAGAGGATATCATGTCATCTGTGTCCAGTCTTGCCACGAAGAGTTAAAGCGGTAGTAAGCCCATCCATTTAACAGTTTAAAAACAGGTTACATTTCCGGCACGTCCTGGAAATTTAACACTCCCATTGGTTGTGCTCTAAACCAAACTGTCAAACCATCCAATGGCTGGTGTCAAAGCTGATCACATGTGCAGCATCATGGCAGTTGTAGATTAAAAAGAGGCCAAAATGGCAGCTTCCTGGGCTGAAAATGATAGGAGGGTTTACTACCACTTTAATCCAACTCTGAGTAATCCCCTTATCTTTTTTCAGTTAGAGAAAGACCATCTAGTGTTGTGTGAGTGATAGGTCATTTCCTTATCTCCTGCACAGAGCATACAGAGCTTCACACTCCCACCTCCCATCTCCTCCAGTTCTCAGTATAGAGGTGGGTGGGAAGTCTTGTGACATCACAACTCCACCCACTGAGCCCCAGCAAAGAGAGACACCCACTGATTCCAGTGTTTTGCAAGGCTGCTCCTGCTGAAAGGGGTGACATTTGCAAGGTAGGGATACATACCGGAGCCTTACATGTATATATACATTAATACTGTGCCATTCGTTTATACCGGGTGAGTGGTGGGTTTACATCCACATTAACAAAATCAACATTGTTTTGAAATGGTACTACAATAACACACAGTCTTTGATTTCAGAAATGTGTTTACATTATGAATTCGACTGGAGTTCGGTGTAAAATTTGATTCCTCCCACTGAATCCAACAATGGGGCACTATTCCTCCCAGTAAAACTAACAATGGGGCACTATTCCTTCCATTGATACCAATGATGGGCTACTATTCCTCACATTTAATCCAACAACGGGCCACTATTCCTCCCAGTGACACCAACAATGGAGCACTCTTCCCCCCACTGACATCAATGATGGGCTGCTATTCCTCCCACTTAATCCAACAATGGGCCACTATTTCTCCCAGTGACACCAACAATGGGGCGCTCCTCCTACTGACACCAATGATGGGCCACTATTCCCCCCACTGACACCAACAATTATTCTTCACACTGACAATACTAAGACAGTGGTCTCCAAACTACGGTCCGGAAGGTGGATGCAATCCTTTTTGGCCTGTATCTTGTCCTTGTGGCACTTTTCCTCCCACTAACACCAAAGATGGGGCATTATTCCTCCCACTGATTCCAAGAATGGGGCACTATTTCTCTCAGTGAAGCTAACAATGGGGCACTCTTCCTCCCACTGACATCAACAACTGGGCATTATTCTTTGCACTGGAGCAGTGGGCTATGCTTCTTCACACTGGCACCAACAATGGGGCACTATTCCTCCCACTGATATCAATGATGGCCCACTATTCCCCCCCAATACCAAAGATGATGCAAGAGCATTTTTCTACTCCCACTGACTACAATTTGACACCCAAAAGTTTTCAGTAAAAAAGACAGTGAACCAAAATATTGTTTAGAATGTTTGGAGACCCCGGCACTAAGCCCATGTGCTGCCCATTTGCATTGTTATCTGTAGTCTGGGAAATACCTCTTGCTACTACTATCCGTATCAGCCCTGCAGGACTATCTGGCAACAGCTACTCTGAATCGACAGAAATTACTTCTATTGCCTAATTTTTTATGCATTTTATTGGTTGTTTGAGGAAAAACTAAGAAACAAAAGATGTTTTATTCATTGTTTTTCCTTTCACTAATTTAGGCAATCATTACATAAGGTGATAGATTTTACAAGCCAGGTGAATGGCATCTAGGTAGGCAAACCCTAATCTCCTTTCCAGTAGCATATGCATGTGAACAGTCAGTAGGTCCTAGTGCTGGATGGCACATACAATATATATATATATATATATATATATACATACAATATACACTATATTACCAAAAGTATCAGGACGCCTGCCTTTACACACACATGATCTTTAATGGAATCCCAGTCTTAGTCCGTATGGTTCAATATTGAGTTGGCCCACTCTTTGCAGCTCTTCTGGGAAGGCTGTCCACAAGGTTTAGGAGTGTCTATGGGAATGTTTGACCATTCTTCCAGAAGCGCATTTGTGAGGACAGGCATTTATGTTGGATGAGAAGGCCTGACTCGCAGTCTCCGCTCTAATTCATCCCAAAGGTGTTCTATTGGCCTGAGGTCAGGACTCTGTGCAGGCTTGTCAAGTTTCTCCACCCCAAACTCACCTATCCATGTCTTTTTGGACCTCAGGCAAAAAACTAAAAACAAGTCTGGCAACTGGCCAGGAAAGGTCAGGGGATGAGCATGCACCACCCATGTCCTGAACCATACCAGGTTACATGCTCTCAACATGGGGGGTACCATGTCAGGGGGGACACGCAAAAACAAAAAAGGCTGATAGCTGGCCCAGAAAGGGCGGGGGACGAGCATGCACCACCCACCTCCTGAACCATACCAGGCCACATACCCTCAATATGGTGAGTACAAAGCACCTTGTCCACATGTTGATTAGGACAAGGGCCTCTTCCCGACAACCCTGACCCAGTGGTTATGGGGGTCTATGGGTGGGAGCTAAAGAATAAAAAGGTTTGAATTTACCCAATTCTACTAAATTTTATATTTTTAAAAAGCCTTTAGGCTGGGTTCCCACTTATGCGATGATAGACATTGCATGTGATTCGTACCGCATTGCTGTGCAGATCACATGCGATGTCTGTGAGATGCAAATTCAGCCATACAAACTGTATGGCTAAAATCGCATTGCATTTGCACCAAAATGATGCCGGACCCTTTTTTTGGTTCACACTGGAATCAGATCGCATGAGTGTTCACACCTATGTAATCCAATTCCTGCACCATTTGACAGTTTGCACTGCAATCTGTGAACCGATCTGGGGTGTCATTAACTTTGCATTGGCACCCACATCGGTTTGCAGATGTCAGGTGGAATGCGATGCGGGAACCCGCACTGGAATCGTGCTGGTTCCCGCATCGCATATATGTGAAGTAGGACTTAAAATTTAGAGAAACTTCCCTGAATCTTTGGTAACATAATCCTTCATAGTGACTAGTAATTGGAAGCTACACTCTGTCCTCAAGTCCACCCCTTGCACTGGAACATAACGCTCGTACACTTCAGGACCCTGTGAGCTCCCTGTGATAGACTCTTCCAACCGCCAGTGGGTTGTCCCCGTGAGAGAGTGATGTAGGCATTGCAGACCAAACCCTTCCACACTACAGACCAGAAAAAACAGACCTGGGTCCCAGCCTATGTGACTTAAATGTTGGCTAAGTAATCAGGGCTTTAGGGTATTTTTTTTACAATAAAGTATAGATTAGGTACGGGGTTGTTTTTTCCCTGGTAGACCAGCCTTAAGCTTCATTTTTCTCCATCCACTTAATCCAGAATAAAAGATTTTTTTTTTTTAATCAAAACAATTTTTATTGCCGACAGACAAGAGTACAGTAAACACATAATTCAGATCTATGTACAAAACATTTCAGAGTAAGATTTCAAAGAATATAAGATTTAATTGATGTTCCATGCAAAAACATGACATGTCTGAGCCCCTGTAAGAACCCTTGTGTCACCTACCTGGAGGAGATCGAGGTGTAGAGGGGGCTTCTCTTGCCCCTTTTGTCCAACACCCCTGGTAGTGATGAGAGGAGGTGTGAGGACACAGAGTGGTATAACAGGCAGTGCCAGCTGAGATTTGACGGAAGCAGATGATTGTGGATCACCAGATAGGAACCAGGAACTGGAACATGGCGAAGCTTGATCAGTGGGCAGGAACTTAGCCAGGTAGAAAGCCAAAAGGTCATCAACAGCCCAGCAGCGAAGGTACAGGATCATAAGACGATGCAGAGTCAGGATACAGGCCAGGGTCGGTACACAGATGGGCAGTGAGGCAGGGAAACACAAGATGGGAGCGGGGTCAGAGTACAAGCTGAGGTCACAATAGGCAGGCAGGAATCCAAAGATTGGTCAAGGGCAAGCTAGGTCAAGCAGGCGCAAGGCACAAATTAAACAGGAACTAGCTGAAGACCACTCAGCAATCTGTTCATGCCATAGTCCAGCTTAAATAGGCCGTTTGGCACCAGTGCTTGTACATGTGCGCGTTCTTGTGCGCATGCGCATATGCAATTCCGTCTTCTGCACACGCTAATACATTTGTGTGTGCGTGCTAATGCCTGTTCTGTAATAAAACTTTATGAAAATTATGAGCATGTGCATGTAATGGTATTATGGTTCCAACTAGGCACATTAATGACGAAAAAATGTGTTTTGTTTTGTTTCATTTAGATTCGTTAATACAATTATTTAGTTTAGTTAAATTCGATTGATTCATTAAATTTTTTTTGGATTCATATTCCGAATTCGTATTCGGAATTCTTTTTATGTCTCTTTCAAATTTTCTTTTAATTAACCAATTTTTTTTTATTCAAAACGTCGAATAGATCAATTTTGCATCGGTCAAATCGAAAACATTAGATTTTTTTCTTTCTTCGATTCGAATGTGGCAAAGTGAAAAAAAAGAAAAATCTTCATCAAATGATTACAATGACTCTTTAAATCACCTTTGGCTTAACAAAAAAAGCATTATTATGAAGTGGTACTCTAATAACACACACAGTCTTTCATTTCAGAAATATGTTTACAGTTAGTAATCGACTGGAGTTAGATGTAAAATTTCAGAAATTGGGACAAATTTAGTTTCATTATTTAGAGCATTTGGTAAATTTAGTTTATACTGTAATTCAGGTTTTCGGATATATCCCAATCTCCGAATAAGAAAAAAGTAGTCTGATTATTTATTCGGAGTGAAACAAACCGCACATGTCTAGTTCAGTGTTTCTCAACTCCAGTCCTCAAGGTGCCCCAACAGGTCATGTTTTCAGGATTTCCATTCTTTTGCACGGGTGATTTTGTCAGATTCACTGCCTTAGTAATTACCACAGCTGTTTAATCTGAGGGAAATCCTGAAAACATGACCTGTTAGGGCACCCTGAGGACTGGAGTTGAGAAACACTGGTCTAGTTCCATGAATTGGCATGGCCTGAAAGCCTGAATCCTGCAAAATAACTGGCACCTCTTTAACCAGTTACCGACCGCCCGCCATGGATTGGCGGCAGCAACATGGCTCAATATCGCATATCGCCATCACCTGACGGCGGCTGCGAGATTGCGGGAACGTGAGCACGCACTGCCGGGGGCACGCTCACACGCTCACTGTGCATCGGGGAGCAGGTAGGGCGGACTTAATATCCACCGACTACCCTTGATCGCTCCCCCACAGTGAAAGAACAGGATCTGTATATGTAAACACATGGATCTCCATTCTGACAGGGGGGAAGGAGTGTGATTGTAGGCTCCCTGTATATGGGAGCAGCGATCACTCTCCTCCCCCACTCAGCCCAGCCTCCATACAGTTAGTAACACCTCCCAGGGAACACAGTTAACCCTTTTATTGCCCCCTAGTGTTAACCCTTTCCCTGCCAGTGACATTTATACAGTAATTGGTCCCAAAAAAGTGTCAAAAATATCCGACATGAACGCTGCAATGTCGCAGTCCCGATAAAAATCGCAGATTGCCGCCATTACCAGTAAAAAAAAATAAATTAATAAAAACCCCATACATTAATTCTCATGGTTTGTAAACGCGGCAACTTTTGCGCAAACCAATAAATATAAGCCGATTGCGATGTTTTTTTACCAAAAATATGAGAAAGTATATATATTGGCCAAAACTGATGAATACATTTGTTTTTTTATTTTTATTTTTTTGGATTTGTATTTTAGCAAAAAGTAAGAAATATTGTTTTTTTTTTTTTTTGCAAAATTGTCCCTGTTTGTTTATTTATAGCGGTGATCAGAAGTGACGCAGAGGGGATCAAATACCACCAATGGAAAGCTCTATTTATGGGGAAAAAATCACGCCAATATAGTTTGGGTACAACGTCGCACGACCGCACAATTGTCAGTTAAAGTGGCGCAGTGCCGAATCGCAAAAAGTGCTCTGGTCCTAAAGGGGGAAATCCTTCTGGGGCTGAAGTGGTTAACCGCTTGCCGATGGCTGATCGGCAAATGACGGCGACAAAGTGGCTCTGTAACGCGAATCGCCGTCACACGACGGCGGCCGCGAGATCAAGCCTAGTGAGCGTGCGCGCGCCGCCGGAGGCACGCCCGCGCGCTCACTGTGTTTGGGGAGGGCCTGGGAGCGGGTGCGGCGGAATCGATCTCCGCCGGCCACCCGCGTTATCCCCCCCCCGGAGTGAAAGAACGGAGGTCTGTGTAAGTAAAGACGGACCTCCGTTCTGTGTGAGGGGGAAGGGCTGTGATCACAGCCTTCCTGTACATGGAAGCTGTGACCACTTCCCTTCTCCTGTTAGGGCAGTCCCCCCACAGTTAGAACACACCCAGGGAACATAGTTAACCCTTACAGCGCCCCGTGCAGGTTAACGCCTTCACTGCCAATGGCATTTACACAGTAATCAGTGCATTTTTATAGCACTGATCGCTGTATAAATGCCAATGGTCCCAAAAAAAGTGTCAAAATGGTCCGATATGTCTGCTGAAATATCGCAGTACCGCTAAAAATCGCAGATCGCTGCCATTACTAGTAAAAAATAAAAAAAAAATAAAAACCCCAAAAATGAATTCTCATCACCCGTAAACGCGACCACTTTTGCGCAAACCAATCAATACATTTTTTTTATCACAAATGTGAGGAAGAATATAAATCGGCCAAAAACGGTGAAAAAAAATGTTTTTTTATATTTTTTTTGGATTTGTATTTTAGCAAAAAGTAAGAAATTTGGGTTTTTTTGCAAAATTGTCGCTCTTCTTTTGTTTATAGCGGCGATCATAAATGACGCGGAGGTGATCAAATACCACCAAAAGAAAGCTCTATTTGTGGGAAAAAAAGGATGCAAATTTCGTTTGGGTACAACGTCGCACGACCGCACAATTGTCAGTTAAAGCGACGCAGCGCCGAATCGCAAAAAGGGCTCCGGTCCTAAAGCAGGAAATCCTTCTGGGGCTGAAGTGGTTAAGGTGTACGTTCACCTTTCAGGAAGATTTTCAGAAAAGCCCCCCTATGCAGGTCTACATCTATAGACCTGCACATACCATAGCTTCTCCTGCGGGAAGCAGTGCAAGTTCACCTTTTAGGAAGATTTGTAGAAAATTCCGCTATGCAATTCTACATCCACTGAATAATACATTATCATAGCTCCCCCTGTTGGAAATGGTGAAAGTCCTCCTATTCCAGATGTAGCTGATTTGGGTTCTCTTAAAAAAAAAGCAAAAAAAAACATAGCCCATCTTGCTGTTTGCTAGGGGTTCCTCCAGAGGTTGCTAGGGGTTCCTTGAGCAATGGTCAATTTCTACCTCTCTGATAAATTCCCAATGACATCATTGATCTTTTTATCTATCTGTAAGGGGGTAATTCTTCCCAATGACCACAAGTGTAAGGAGCATTCTTCCCATTGACCATCACACAAATGTATCATGAGTTGTAGAGTTTTAATTTTTTGCAGGGGTTCCCCGAGACCGGAGAATTATTTCAAGGGTTCCTCTGTGTTGAAAAGGTTGAGAATGGCTGCTTCAAATACAAGGACAAAAAGGTATAGGGGGGTCAGCACTTTATTTTTGGAAAGGACCAGAAACAGCTACATCTGGAATGGGAGGACCTTCACTACTTCCAGAAGAAGGAGATACGGTATGAATCATTCATTAGATGAAGAATTGCAAAGAGGAATTTTCTAAAAAAAAAAATACTCCAGAAAGGGGAAATAACACATTAAACTGATAATAGTTTTGAAAAGCTAATAAATAAAACCGCAGATAATATATTTGAGCAAAAAATGTCTTTAGTGATATATGCGCTCACTGCTTTTTTAAAATCTGAATATTTTCTCCAATTGTAGTGAGGCCCATGTGGGACAACAAGCTATTTTCTAGACCATGAAGCTCAATACAGACTTCTATGTTTCTATGGAAACCCTACATGCAGACGAATCCTCCATTATTTAGCACATGATGCGTGAAGGCATACCAAAATTGATGAGATGTGTGATGTGCTTCAAAACAAAGGCAAACAAGCTGTGCCAGACTCAAACAGACAAAATAACCCGGAGACAAGATGGCTAATGTATTTAGCAAGTGATGTATCTTTAAAGTACAGACACCCTGCCAGAACTATTGAGTCATATACTTTCTTTAGGGCTCATGCACACTGGGCATCAAAAACGCAGCATTTAACTACTTCCCGACCGAGCTATAGCCAAGACGGCTACGGCAAGGTCCTCCAATTCTAGGAGGGTGTCTATGGATGTCCTCGCAGAACCCCTGCCTCCAACGCTCCTCCTGGGGCATCGGGCCTACGGTTGCCACATCATCCATTTAACCCAGGACACATATGCATTATACAGATTCTGAGGCTAATTTAATGCAGTTAAAGCACCAAGTGAGCTTAATTACCACCTTAATCAGCCCCAGAAGCTGTTTAATTAATGTGTCCTGGATTAAAGGGATGATGTGGCAACCCTTATCAGTCCCCAACAGTGCCAATCAGTGGCCATAAGTGCAGCTTTTCAGTGGCCATGATTGCCCATCATTGTAGCCTCATCAATGGCCATTAGTGCAGCTTCATCAACCCACATAAATGAAGAAGAAAAATTACTTATTTGCAAAATTTTACAGTATAACAGAAACTAAGAGAAAATGTATTTTTTTTAATTTTCAGTCTTTTTTCGTTTGTTTAGCAAAAAATAAAAAACCCAGTGCCGCCTATCAGTGCTCATTAACCACCTCTTCCCCGGAAGGATTTCCTGCTGTAGGATCAGAGCACTTTTTGTGATTCAGCACTTTAGAAAGCATTATCTGTCTCAAAAAATTTAATAAAAATGTAATATGGATACAATGTTGCATGACCGTGCAGTTGTCATTCAAAGTGTGACACCACTAAATGCTGAAAATTGGCCTCAGTAGGAAGGGGGTGAAAGTGCTCGGGAATTGAAATGGTTAAGAGCATGTGGGGGGTTTTTTTGCCTGTAAATAACCTTCCATGTTAGCCTATGGGGTTGATTTACTAAAGGCAAATTGACAAAGTGCAGTTGCTCCAGAACTGAGTAAATGAGGGGAAGCTCTGCTAACTTCCATCATCCAATCATGTGCAAGCAAAAATGCTGTTTTTTTTATTTTCCTTGCTCGTGATTGGGTATTCTTTGCAAAGTAAAGCTTTACCTCATTTACTAAGCTCTGGAGCAACTGCACTTGCAGAGTGCAGAGTCTATTTGCCTTTAGTAAATCACCCCCTATGCGTCCATTCATAAGTATTTACAGGCAATTAGAGGAAGGAACGTTTAACCGGTTAACGGCTGGCTCGCGTACATTTACTGCTGCAAAGTGGCACAATCCCGCAAATCGCTGTTTATAAATGGTGGCTTGTGCGTACCACAAACATGAAGACAAAACTGATGAATACATTTTTCTTTCGGGGACATATACTTTAGCAAAAAAGTAAAAAATATTGTTTCTTGTTTCAAAATTGTAGCTATTTTTTTTGTTAATAGCGATGATCAGAAGTGACGCAGGGGGGATCAAATACCACCAAAAGAAAGCTCTATTTGTGGGAAAAAAGGAAGCAAATTTGGTTTGGGTACAACGTCGCACGACCGCGCAATTGTCAGTTAAAGCGACGCAGTGCCGAATCGCAAAAAAGTGCTCTGGTCCTACAGTGGGAAATCCTTCAGGGGCTGAAGTGGTTAAAGGCAGATAAAAAAATCTAAAAAAATCCCAGGAGCTTCTAAACGATTGGTGCATTTAGTGCTTGAACATTCATTTATTTTAGTGGCCAGAATAAATTAATATTGTGGCCAATGAAATGAATGAAAGCCAAAATAGTTGGAGGGGGGGTCCTGCATGGCCCTGATATGTTGCACTCTTCTGCTGCGACGCATAAAAGTGTTTGAAGATTACCAGGGATGTGCACAATGTTTATTTTGTTTTGTTTCGGATTCATCTCTTAGGTAAATCATTTTATTTCATCATAATCTTTATGTTAGAATGATTTGTTTTTGGACTTTGTTTCATATATTCAGATTTGTTTTGTATATTTGTTCTTCCAAATCAATTCGTACTTTCGGAAGTTATTTAGGAAGATTGGCTAGATTCATTTTAATGTGCTTATTCTGGGAGATTACTTATGCACTCTGAGTCATCCCTGCTAGTCCAACCCACAAAGAGAAATGGAATGAGCTGATTGGACGATATTGACTGGAGTCGCGTGCATTTGAAAGTAACGAATGGAACAATATTAATTTTGGATTTATTTGTTATGTTATGATTTGGAAATTCTGATCCAATTCAAACACAATACATAGGAATCATCCTATTTTACATTAAATAAATGGTCTCCCAAGTTCAACCCCAATACAAACAGAATCTTATTAGAATCTTACTAGAATAAAACGTCACATTATTTAGAATGCTTCAAACATTAACAAAACACCCTATCACATCATGTCATTTGAATGAAACTAATGAATACAAATTAATTTGTTGCCCCCTGTTACTTTGAGTGGGCTATAATGTAAATTTAGTTTTTGGCTTAGCTGTAACCAGCTCAGATTGATTGAATATAGTTTAGTTGGCTTTGCCCTTATTTCAGTAAGGTTGTGCATTTCTCACTGTTGCCAGTAGGTGTCACTGTTACCACAGGCCAGTATGAGAAATACAACTGAACTGAGTTATGAATAATTATTATTTTCCCAGAAACAGCCCAGTAGGAGGTTCCTGGCCGCTGTGCATTCTGGGAAGGGGTATTTATTTGGGTGTGGCCATGTGAATGCTCTCTTCCCTCATGGCCCTTCAAACCTGAGGATGTGCTGATGTGAGTTCTGAGAAGAGGCCCAGAATCCTGTCTGGGGCCTACTACACCTGCGGTGGTCCTGGGGCTGTCTTGCCCATGTGGGAGAAACTGAGCCAAGCTGAGAAGATACGGGGGAGCACCCTTGCTGGAGAGAGCCAGGAAGAAGGCTGGTCTCTCAGAAGGGCCTCGTGACTCACTTGAAGGATACAGCTGCAACCAAAGCTGCCTTTATAGTATGTTGGATGGCCTACAAGTTCTGATGCTGTGAAGCTGGATCTACTTCTACAATTCTACACCACTGCAGTATTGCTGGGTCGGCTTAAAGGTTCTGGTACTGTGATCCTGTTCTATAATCTAGACTGTGCTAACTAGTTCTTGAATGCTAAAGCTTGTGAGAGGGATTTATCCAGAATTGCTCATTGTACAAGCTAAATTGTGCTAACTGTCGCCTGAATGCTAAAGCCTGTGAGAGGGGTCTATTCAGGATTATTCATTCTGCAAATCTAAACTGTGCTAGCTATCTCCTGAATAGGGTTGCCACATCATCCCTTTAATCCAGGACACAGGTTCTGAGGCTAATTGAATGCAGATAAGGCACCAAGTGAGTTTAATTACCACCTTAATCAGCCACAGAACCTGTGTAATTAATATGTGTCCTGGATTAAAGGGATGATGTGGCAACCCTACTCTTGAATGCTAAAGCCTGTGAGAGGGGTCCATTCAAGTGTGCTCTGGCTGCTAGGTCTGTGAGAGAGATCTGTCCAGAAATTCTGCTGGCTGCTAGGTCAGTGTGAGAGGTCTGTCCGGGTATACACAATTTGCTATAAAGAGGAGCTGTTCTACCTTTGGATTTAAAGAGTCTGTAAGTGATCTACAACAAGGTATCTGAAACCTATCCTAACCCTCTCTCCTTCACTGCTTTCAAGTTCTTTCATTAAAGCATTGAAAAATACCTAAAGTGACTGGTGCCCAAGTTTCTGTTCTAAAACTCCCCATTGTAGCCATGGATCCAACCCTGGGAAGTGATATATGCCTTCCCCATCCCTGGTAAGCTCCCAAGAGGGTGGGGTAACCGCTACATTCATTACAATTGTGATTCAGAGATTCAGATGTATCCAAATCTCCATATAACAAATATTTTGTCCGAATTTCGATTCGTAACAAAATAAATCACACATGTCTAGACATTACTTGAAGATCTGTGGTGTGCTGGCAAATACAGTATCTCACAAAAGTGAGTACACCCCTCACACTTTTGTAAATATTTTATTCTATCTTTTCATGTGATAACACTGAAGAAATAACACTTTGCTACAATGTAAAGTAGTGAGTGTACAGCTAGTATAACAGTGTAAGTTTGCTGTCCCCCCAAAATAGCTCAACTCACAGCCATTAATGTCTAAACCACTGGCAACAAAAGTGAGTACACCCCTAATTGAAAATGTCCAAACTGTGCCCAATTAGCCATTTTCCCTCCCCGGTGTCATGTGACTCATTAGTGTTACAAGGTCTGTGGTGTGAATGGGGAGCTGGTGTGTTAAATTTGGTGTTATCACTCTCACTCTCTCATACTGGTCACTGGAATTTCAACATGGTCCCTCATGGTAAAGAACTGTCTGAGGATCTGAAAAAAAAGAATGGTTGCTCTACATAAAGATGGCCTAGGCTATAAGAAGATTGCCAAGACCCTGAAACTGATCTGCAGCACGGTAGTCAAGACCATACAGTGGTTTGCCATGGTCGACCAAAGAAGTTGAGTGCACATGCTCAGCATCATATCCAGAGGTTGTCTTTGGGAAATAGACATATAAGTGCTTCCAGCATTGCTGCAGAGGTTGAAGGGGTGGGGGGTTAGCATGTCAGTGCTCAGACCATACACCGCACACTGCATCAAATTGGTCTGCCTGTCTGTAGTCCCAGAAGGAAGCCTCTTCTAAGGACTATGCACAAGAAATCCTGCAAACAGTTTGTTGAAGACAAGCAGACTAAGGACATGGATTACTGGAACCATGTCTTGTGGTCTGATGAGACCAAGATAAACATATTTGGTTCAGATGATGTAAAGCGTGTGTGGTGGCAACCAGGTGAGGAGTACAAAGACAAGTGTGTCTTGCCTACAGTCAAGCATGATGATGGGAGTGTCATGGTCTGGGGCTGCATGAGTGCTGCCGGCACTGGGGAGCTACAGTTCATTGAGGGAACCATGAATGCCAACATGTACCATGACATACTGAAGCAGAGCATGATCCCCTCCCTGGGCCGTAAGACAGTATTCCAACATCATAACGACCCAAAACACACCTACAAAATGACCACCACCTTGCTAAAGAAGCTGAGGCTAAAGGACTGGCCAAGCATGTCTCCAGACCTAAACCCTATTGAGTATCTGTGGGGCATCCTCAAACAGAAGGTGGAGGAGCACAAGGTCTCTAACATCCACCAGCCAGCTCCGTGATGTCGTTATGGAGGAGTGGAAGAGGACTTCAGTGGCTACCTGTGAAACTCTGGTGAACTCCATGCCCAAGAGGGTTAAGGCAGTGATGGAAAATAATGCTGGCAACACAAAATATTGACACTTTGGGCCCAATTTGGACATTTTCACTTAGGGGTATACTCACTTTTGTTGCCAGCGGTTTAGACATTAATGGCTGTGTGTTGAGTTATTCTGAGGGGACAGCAAATTTACACTGTTATACAAGCTGTGCACTCACTACTTTACATTGTAGCAAAGTGTCATTTCTTCAGTGTTGTCACATGAAAAGATAGAATAAAATATTTATAAAAATGTGAGGGGTGTACTCACTTTTGTGAGATAATGTATGTATGCTGAGCTGCACAATGATTCAGAGGCAAGTGTGGTAGCATCTGGGAGTGGGATCCCAGCTGCAAAACATGATCAGGCGTGCATTGTTGCATATGTAATAAATCAGGGGGAAGGGGGTGCAGTTTGGCATCTTCACCCTGAGCACTGGATGTCCTTGTCCCAGCACTGGTTGAGAGTAAAAAATTCACGAATCCATCAATATCTATAAGTGGATCTCTGAGGAGTTTTCAAATGTTTGCTCATCCATAGGAATTAAGTGATTCAGCAAAAGTGATTTTACTTAGTCTGACTCAAACTCTCAATCTGACTCAATGAGCTGCTTGGGCAAAATTTACTGGACAAAAAATACTAATACAGCGCAAGTGCTAGTGGGGGCTCGCTGGAGCTGCTTTCCTCCTTCTGTGTATGACCTGTCTATAATGTATCTAGTGTACCATTCTCAAGCTAACAGTCAGGGGGTCAGGCTCAGAGACCAGTAGCTATAGCAGTAGAGAGGCTCCCATTGACCAGCAGGATAAGTAAACAAGCAGGTCACCCTAGTGGATGATGGTCTAATCACTAACTGGTGTTCACCAGAGCTCCTGATGGTGCAGATGGGTTTTGATGTGTATTAGTATGTGGTCTTCAGAATTGCCCCACCAGGAGTCAAGCAATCCGGGGTCCAGTAGCAAGTGTATAGCAGGTACGTAGTCGTACAAGACAAAGGTCGCTAACAAGTGGTTTCAGGTTGGGATCAAGCAGAAGCGTAGCTGAAGAACAATCCAAAGATCGGTAACGAGTGGTAATGGAGATAAAGACAGGAGCAGGTATGCAAAAGAGCAAGATATCGGCTGGAGAGAGCACAATAATCTGACAAACAGGAAGTGCAAAGGCATGGCTTAAAGTGGAACTTTTCCAATAACAACGTCATAAAAATAATGTTCTTTAGCAAGAAACATACATTTTACATTAATAATTATGCTATCAAAATTAGTGTGTGCTTTAAATTGCCCCCAGTATTGCTCCTGTTTCTTCTTGCTGGAGGCTGCTATTTTGCCCAAAGCCCCTAAGCAGCAGTAATCTTTACGCTGCCAGCAGATCAGCCTCTAGTGGCTCTGATTTTTGGTGCAATGCCAAAGCTATAGAGCAACTGAGCATGTGCAGATCAGGGTGATACATTGTATTACGGGTGTTTAACCGCCTCAGGACCGCCCACCGTCAAATGACGGCGGAGCGGTCCTGCTCTCACAGCGGGTGGACGTCATATGACGTCCTCCCTTTAAGCCGGGATTGCGCGCGATCGGGCGCGCGCATCCCGGCTCTGTCGGTGTCGGTGTGTCCCCAGGACACGCTGCTACACCGACAGGGGTGAACAGCCATTGGTTATGGCTGTTCACCACGTGATCGGCTGTGACGAAGTCACAGCTGATCACAAATGGCACGCCCGCCGTTCGCACGGCGCATGCGCGCGATCGGGAGCGCGCTGCGCGTGCGTGTCGGTGGCGGCGTGTTCCTGGGGAACACTGCCTGTCACCGACACAGGTATCAGCCGCTGGCCGGCGGCTGATACCTTGTGATCGGCTGTGATCTACTTCACAGCCGATCACATGTAATGTAA
>BLSH010451925.1:309767-323573 GCA_018402905.1 Glandirana rugosa
CAGAAGAATTTGTTTTGGGGTGTAATTTGGGGTATGCATATGCTGTGTGTGAGAAATAACCTGTTACAATGACCATTTTGTGAAAAAAAAAAAAGAAAAAAAAAATCTTCAATTTGCAAAGAATTGTGGGAAAAAATTACAGCTTCAAAAAATTCACCAAGCCTCTTACTAAATACCTTGGAATGTCTACTTTCCAAAAAGGGGTCATTTGGGGGGTATTTTACTTTCCTGGCTTGTTAGGGTCTCAAGAAATGAGATAGGCTGTCAGTATATCAGGTGTGATCAGATGTGATCAATTTTCAATGATTGGCACCATAGCTTGTAGACTCTATAACTTTCACAAGGACCAAATAATATACACTTATTTGGGTTATTTTTACCAAAGATAGGTAGCAGTATAAATTTTGGCCAAAATTTACAAAGAAAAATTACTAATTTGCAAAATTTTATGACCGAAACAAAGAAAAAGGCATTTTTTTCAAAAAATTTTCAATCTTTTTGTATTTATAGCACAAAAAATAAACCCCCTCCTAGTGATTAAATACCACCAAAAGAAAGCTCTATTTGTGTGAAAAAAAGGACACAAATTTCATATGGGTACCGTGTTGCATGACTGAGTAATTGTCATTCAAAGTGTGATAGCGCTGAAAGCTGAAAAATGGCCTGGACAGGAAGGGGGTTTTCGTGCCAGGTACTGTTGTGGTTAAACAGTATAGACACTTATTTTTAATGTTTTACATAGCTATACCTGCAAGAGGGGCCAGCTGGAAGTGATCTAGCAGATCTTAATGTTCTGACTACAGTTCCACTTTAAATAGGTAGTTCATGTGACGAGCAAAGGGTTCAAGGCTCAAGAGAAACAAGACACATGACAAGGTTGTCTAACAAATCAGGGAGGGAGCTGTCAAGCATGTCAAGGGGCTCAGCAAGTAGGTCCAGACCCCTTCTAAAAAAGGGTCATGCGGGGAGGTCTTGTACTTCTGGCATTTTTATTTAAGGCTCCATTTACACAGGACGCTGTTTCAACCTCACCTGAATGTTTTATCTTGACAGCTAGAAACCGGCATCTAAAACGTCCATTTTGCCACGTTTTGCATGCCACATTTTGCTGCGTTTGAGTATAGGAGCGTTTTTTTTTTTTTAAATGGAAACTCCTGTAAACTAAACTCACCTAGACGTGAGTTAACGCTTTTAGGTGCGTTTAGGCGCGCTTACAAGCTGTTTGCCATTTCAAATGCCTCTGAACTGGCTTCTGAACCCATTTTTTGGCGTTCCAAAAAAAGCCTCTAAACTCAACTGCCTGGAAACGACCTTAAACGACCCTGTGTACATGTACTGATATTCCGAGACAGCATTATAGATGCCCTCATCCACAGTAATTCCTACAAGATTTCGGATATCTACAAACCTTTGCTAATATCGACCTCCTCCACCCTCGAAGCATCATCTGTGGCAAACTGGAACAGAGACTTCCCGGACCCTGACCTGGTTGGAAAAATTCTGAAAGGGTACTTTCTCACCCTAAAGCTCACCCCGAATGAGATATGGCGGGAGACCCAAATGAAGATCATGCACCGGGCTCTCATCCCTTTCCTTGCTAACAAGTCAAGCCCTCAAGCTACATGCTGCCCTCTCTGTCAGCAACATAGACCATCTCTCGCACATCGCCACTGGAAATGTACCCATATCTTCACTTTCTGGGAGCGCATTCTGACGTTTCTACACTCTGTCACGGGCACCTCCCTACCAAAGGACCCCTTACTTCTCCTGTTTGGCTACTGGGACTCGGCACAACTCTCTCTCCTATCGGAGATCACAACCTGGCTTCTCAACACCCTCCTGATAGCCAGAAGAGCCATACTAAAAAACTGGATCTCTCCCACTGCCCCCTCAGTCAACCAGGTCAAAAAAGAACTGATGGCACTGTACACCAAGGAAATAGTCCTAACGGATTTTAATCTCCCTAAAGCTGCTGATTCTTTTCACAGAAAATGGAAGGATTTCGTAACGCATATGCCACCAACAAAGATGGCCATGTGCCAAAGGACCTCCTTTAACTTTTTTCTGGACAATATTCACCAGCCTATCTACGTTGTTCCTAATGGAACCAAAGCTGTCTCCCTCTAGATCTGATACGACACCCCCTCTAGGTCCCCTGCATTCAGAATTCTTGAGAAACACAACACTTTTTCTGTCAGAATATATCCACAATTTTAAGCACCATGATCTGTCGGGCATAGCTTCCCTCCCCCCCCTTCCCACCCTTCCCCCCCAACCTTGTACGATCCATCGGGCTGTCCGTGTAATTGACTGTCTTTGCTTTTCAGTACCATATCGTTGTGTTAAGCCTTTCACTGTTATTATCTGTTCAACTCTTAAATATGAAAATATGCCATATCTCTCCGAGTCTTTATCACGACTCAGAGCTTCACAGTATTCTGTCTTTTTTGTATGTACATCTTACTCAATAAAGTCTCTTGGAAAAAAAAAAAAGTGAGGAAAACTTTTTTTTATCCCTAAAATAAAAAAGTGTTGGTTATTAAATACCACCGAAAGAAAGCTCCATCTTTCTCAAAAAATAGTATAAAATCTTTTGCACAATGAAGTAATTGTCAAACTTTTACAGCACTGAAAACTGAAAAATGGTTTGGTAATGAAGGGATATAACAGGCTGGTATACAAGTGGTTAAAAGACATTGAACCCCTTAAACACCTTAGGAAAAATTAAGTTTGTCTTTCCCTTTACATTTCATGCGGGAATTTCACCAAATTCTTCAGATTTACCAAAATGTGGAGGTAAGTAACCACTTCAATATTGCGCACTTTCACCCCCCTTCCTGCCCAGGCCAATTTTCAGCTTTCACCGCTATCGCTATTTGAAGTACAATTGCGCAGTCATGCAACACTATACCCAAATGAAACTTTATTCATTTTTTTCACACAAATAGAGCTTTCTTTTGGTGGTATTTAATCACTGCTGGGGTTTTTATTTTTTGCAAAACAAATAAAAAAAAGACTGAAAATGTTGAAAAAAGAGAAGTTTTTCTGTGTTTCTGTTATAAAATTTTGTAAATAAGTACATTTTCTTCTTCACTGAATGGCACTGATGAGGCTGCCCTGATGGGCACGGATAAGCAGCACTGATGGGCACTGATAGGCGGCACTGATATGCAGCACTGATGGGCAATAATAGGCAGCACTTTTAGGTGGCACTGATGGGTGGCACTGATGGGTACTCATGGGTGGGACTGATGGGCAGCACTGATGGGCACTTATAGGTGTTACTGATGAGCACTAATAGGTGGCACTGATGGGCTATGATGGGTAGCACTGATTGGCACTGATAGGCAGCCCCAATGGGCACTGATGGGTGGCACTGATGGGCACTGATAGATGCCACTGATAGGCAACACTGATGAGGAGGCACTGACAGGCGTTACTGATGGGCACTGATTGGCATCCCTGGCTGGCACGGGTTGGCATCCCTTGTGGGCACAGGTTGGTATCCCTGCTGGGAATCCTTGATGGGTTTGCACTGATAATCAATGTGCTGATCAGCTCTCCTCTACCCGTGCCTTGTCAGTGCGCATAGAGAAAAAGCAGATGAATGGCACTTCCTGGTTATGATGTGACCAGCTGTGATTGGACACAGCTGATCAGAGCTATGATGTAGGCTTTTTACCGAAATCAGAGATGCAGTATGTCAGAGCGACACACCGCACTACTGATTGCCGTGCGTGCCTTGCTGTGGTGGGCACACGTGAGCGGATTATACTGCTGGACGTCATATGCCGAATGACGGCAGGGTGGGATGTGGTTAACATGTTTATTTTAACTCATCCCTACTATAATAATTGTTTCCTCTTCCAAAATATTGATATCCATTTAAGTGTGAACCACTGAACATGCATATGTCGCATTCGGGTGTTCAGTTCTATTTGCCATTTAGTTTACTGTATAATGTCACCATGACATTTTGGTGGGTTCGTCAATTGGAATTAATTTGTACTATCATACCTAGGCATGCCTAAATATATAAACAATATATTATCTTACGTGACTATTAAAAAAAAAATGCTACCGGTGTTGTCTAAGTATGTCGTCTGTCATATTTATATTGAGTACATGTATGAAGAAATGTCTTTCTTTCTGCCAAGGAAAGCAAATTCCTTAAGCTGTACTCTCCAGGAAATAAAGATGACATTTAATATAGAGCGTGGTAAGCAAAATACAATACTGTGGTAATTTATCACATAATGTATACATGAAATTTTACAAGCGGCAACCATGGTTAAATTAAGAATAAATACAGCGAAATTGTTTTTATCCCTTACTTAAAGGCAACATATCACCAATCATCAATTGTAACAATCGAATTCTCCACTCTCTATTTGCTGCAATTTGGTGGTCTTATTTCTCCATAGTTATGATGTAAAATCTGGATGGCCAACACCATTTCTAAAGGGTTTATTATCCCTCTACGATTTGGTGCCAGCCTGTTTCAGCCTCTCTGAGGGCCTAACAACCTCACTTTAAGTTAACATTTTTTTTTTCTGAAAAGTAGAAAATAAAAGTGAATAACAGCAAACACAGCTATCTCATGCTATGAGTAAACACCAGCCCAAGGTGTGAAACGCGTTAGCTGGGAGGACCAGTAGTTAGTTTTGTTGAGCTGTATGTACTTCTTCTTATAATAAAGCATTTGGAATTGGACTTCGGAGTGCGGCTGTCCAACCTTCATTTGTTTGAGCTATCTCTAAGAGGTAAGGCTGCACGATCAGGGCTGGTGCTTAACTATTTTGTGCCCTAGACAAGACTAACACAACCCCGCACCTCCCCCAGCCCGCCAGCCCACCCGGGGGGTTGTTTCAAAGTCTCTCCTCCTATGCCTCCCCAGCTGTGCCTGCCTCCGCTGCTGACCTCATGCCCGCATCCTCCGCCTCCCCAGCTGTGCCTGCCTCCTCCACTGGCCCCATGCCCACCTCCTCTGCCTCCCCAGCTGTACCCACCTCTTCCGCTTCCTCCACTGACCTCATGCCCACCTCCCCAGCTGTGTTTGCCTCCTCCGATGACCTCATGCCTGCCTCCTCCGCCTTTCCAGCTGTGCTCGCCTCCTCCACTGACCTCATGCCTGCCACCCCTGCCTTCCCAGCTGTGCCAACCTCCTCCACCTCCTCCACTGGCCACATGCCCACCTCCTCTACCTCCCCAGCTGTGCCTGTCTCCTCCGCTGACCTCATGCCCGCCTCTTCCGCCTCCCCAGCTGTGCCCTCCTCACAGGCTGAGCTGCTGCTTACCTCCTCCTGCTGTCCTCCATGGCTGCTGCTTTCTCTGCAGTCAGTCAGGGCCCCTTGTGTTCCACAGCCAGGCTAACGGGGAAGTCAGCAGGCCGTGGCTGCACCCCGTAGGCAGCCGCACGCGCTAGACAGTTGCCTAGTTCGCCTAGCGGGAGCACTGGCCATGACTATCAAAACAATCTAAGAGTGAAAATTCTGATTATTTCTAATATCTATTGCCTAATGTCCCTTATTAAAGTGTTACTAAACCCAGGACCCTGCAGTCACTATATCCGGTCTCCTGCAGTACACAGAACATGGAAAATCAATTATTTTAGTAAATATAAACTGCTAAATACCTTTTCTTATCAGCAGTATATAGCAGTTCTGTGACTTCTTTCAGTGTCTGCTTAAAGCTTGTAGGATGAGTTTTCACTGTCTTCTCACTGTCCTATAAGGCTGCAGGACCCCTGACCCTCTGTGAATGTTCGGGTGATATTTGGAAATAAAGTTGGTGATGTAGCTGGGGGCAGAGTTGTAAATGGCTTTGTATGTTATTGTTAATGTTTTAAATATTATATCCTAGGCAATGGGAAGCCAGTGGGGGGATTGTCAGCGAGGGGTGGCGAACAGTAAATGGTTGGTAAGGTGGATGAGTTTGGCAGCAGCCTTCATGATAGACTGAAGAGGGGATAGCTTGTGGACAAGATAGGCCGATGAGGAGGGAGTCACAATAGTCAAGGAGAGAGATAACAAGGGAGTGAATAAGCTGCTTGATGGTTTCAATGGTTAAAAAGGGGCGTATTTTGGAGATATTATAGAGGTGAAGCCTGCAGGATTGTGACAGTGATTGGCTTTGGGGCAGAAAGGACAGGTCAGTGTCCATGATTACACCTAGCACCTTGAGGGGAGGACCATTAATGGTGGAAGGGAGGAGTAGAGGGAAGAGCAGAACTTCCCATAGTAAGTGAATTTCTGCATCAAATTGATCATTTCCTCTGCCCAGTATAAGATTTAGACTTACACTATACTACAAATTTCCTGTCACATAGAAAAGAAGGAGTAAGTCACATGTTCGCCCATACTCGAAAGTGCCAATGCCACATTGCTCTAAAATGGGGTGGAATGAGAGCAAGGAAAGTGGGTATTTGCACCAGGGAAGGGAGAGCTAACTGACCCATTTTCATTTCTTTGTATTGGGCGAGGAAGAGGTCACTTTAAAGTGACCCTGTTGTTATCGTAAAGTTTTATAGGAAATCTATCTCTGAAAAAGAGGAATGTGTATCCTTATCTCTTATGCTGCATGTGCCTTTCCCATCCTATGCCCTGCTTCACACCAGTACAATGCGGGAACCATCGCGATTCCAGAGCCGATTCCCACATCGCATTCTTCCTGCGGGCGGTTCACACTGCCTTTTGCGAACTGCTGCAGGTGTCATTAAAAAGTTAATGACACCCCCAGATTTGTTCACAGATCGCAGAGTGAACTTGCACAGGAATTAGATCACATTGGTGAGAACACCCATGCAATCCGATTCCACTGTGGGAGAAAATAGGCTCCTGCACCTTTTTTGGTACAAATCTAATGTGAGTTCAACCATATGGTTGAACTCTCATTGCTCAGAGATCGCATGTGATCGGCACCTGCGGTGTGCGTGCGAATCACATGCAATCTCAGAGATCGCAGTGGTGTGAACCCGGGCTGAGTCAAACCTTCACATCATTACAGGATATGGAGGTCAAAAGGAGGAACCAGTGAAAGCAGTGGAGGACCCAGGAGATCAACTTTTCCAAAAAAAAGTTGGTATTTCTGCAGAATTTGGGAGCCAATTTTTAGGATTAAAGCAGCATTTAGCTCAGGGGTGTCCAACCAGTGGCCTGGGGGCCACATGTGGCCCACAAAGCCCTCTGATGTGGCCCGCGACCTCCTCCTCTGGGATGAGGTTGGCAAGCCCAGATCACGGGTTGCCAACCTGCCATCCCAGAGCATCAGTGTTGTGAATGAAGCCAGCGGTAGAGGAAGCAAGCAACTGCGGAGCAGAGCCCTATAAGCCGATGCTTCCTGTATTGCACCACCTCCTGTCACAGGCGGAGTGATACCAAATGCACTCCAGGGCTTGATTAAGACCATCATGGGGATTACGAGCATCATGGGGATTAAGAGCATCATGGGCCTGGTGCTGAGGATTTTGGTGGGCCCGTGATTTACATATCAATCATGTTTACACACACAGAGCAGGGCTGGGCAGCATCAATGACTCACTGGGCTGGGCCTATCTTAAGGTAGGGGCCTGGAGCTACAGCTCCAATTTCCCCTATGTTAATACAGCCGGTGAAATCTGAATACCTGGAAGACTGTCATTAAAGGTAAGTTTACAACTAAAATTAGTGTATATAAGTGGCTACTGGGCTACTTTCAAACTGAACAGTGCACCTGCGGGTTACCTGCACTGAGCCATAGACTTCTGTTATTACCTGCAGGTTTGGTGAGCTTTCAGAAAGTGCATTACACCTGCAGGATGTAACAGAAGTCTATGGCAAAGTGCAGCTAATCCGCAGGAAAGCGCTGCACTCGTGGTTTTGGGTAAATTGCAACGCATCAGTGTTGCCCCTTTCACAGGATCGGTCCGACCCAATCAGACCCTCCATTCACCTCTATGGAGCGGCAGATGTAAACAGACTACTGTCTGCTTTACAAGTGCCTACCTAAAAAAAACAGAAGAGGATCTGTCCCCTTCCATTTGGCGGATTGGATTGGAGGGCCCATAGAGTAGAATGGGACATGTCTGTGTCCGCTCTGCATATGCAGAGTGGACACAGACCTGTCGTCCGCCCAGTCTGCTCATTGTGGCCCGCAACTGATTACAAGTCGCTTAAATGGCCCTCACTCTTCAAAAGGTTGGGCACCCCTGATTTAGCTGAATGGGTGCCTGGAGAATTAAGGGCTCTTTCACACATAAGGATCGTTTGGGTCCGCCTGTCAGTTTTTCAGGCGGACCCAAACGGATGCTCCATGTACTTCTATAGAGCGGCGGATGTCAGTGTCTGGTCTTGCACTCTTGTGACTTGTTTTCAGCCAACAGCGGACTAAAGCCTAGACATGAGCGGTTTCATCGTCGTTGAAATTCTGACACATTTTTCGTTTTTCGGATGTATCCGAATTTACAAACTACAATAGTGACAAATTTAAACAAATCCAAAATGACGAAACAAAATGACAGACAAATTTGAATTTGAATAGTTTTCAAATTGAATTTGAATTGTCTAATCAATTCGAATTCAAATTTCTTAAGAGAATAATATAGAATAAAAAATAAAGTTATATGATAGAATAGAATAAAAAAACAGAATAGAATAAAATAAAATAGAATATAACCTTTTTCTGAAATTTGAATAGAATAAATTTGAATAGAATAGGATAGAATAGAAAATAAAAGAATAGAATAGAATTAAAAAAACAAAAGAATAGAATAGAAAGAACAACCATTGCCCAAATTTGAATAGAATACATTTGAATTCAAATACACTATAAAAGAATAGATTAGAATAGGATAGAAAATAAAAGGATAGAACAGAATATAAAGAATATAACCATCTTCCGAAATACAATTTGAATAGAGTAAATTTGAATTAGAATAGAGTAGAAAATAAAAGAATAAAATAGAATAGAATAAACAATATAAAAAAAAATAGAATATAAAGAATATAACAATATAACTGTTTTCCAGAATTCAAATAGAATAGAAAGAATAGAACAGAAAATAAAAGAATAGAATAGAAAAAAACAATACAATATAATGGAATGGAAAGAATGTAACCATCTTCCAAAATGTGAACTTCAAATAGAATACATTTGATTCCAAATGGAATTTGAATTGATTTGAATTTGAATAAACAAAAATAATTCCAAAAACGAATGTAAATAACGGATCAAAGCAAAACATTTTTTTTTCATTCTGCACATGTCTACTAAAGCCCGCTGTCAGCTGATGTCACAGAGTCGGTCCAGGCTCTGAAAAGATCCCGGCTATATGGTAGGGATCAATCCAGATACCTGGAACATCATTTGGCTCAGTTTCTAAGTGAGCTGCTCGGTGACTGGGCCAGCCACTCCCAACCTCCTCCACAACCCAGCACTCCAGTGAGCGCTGGAGGGGAAGAGCAGAGAGCCGGTTATTGACAATCACGACTCTCTCTGCAGCCCGAAGACTGAGAGATGAGCGATCAGCGGTGTTTGATTAATTCTTGTTCTACAGCTGGCAGGGGACAGATGCAGCATCCACCTAGGTGACAATAGTATAAAGCGATGCGCTGCTGTGAATAATTCAATAATACCGAAACTGCAAAAAATATACAGCTTCAATAATAATACTGCTAAAAAACCTCCAACCAGTGATTAGAATCACACAAAAGGTAAATAAATAATGCAAAACATGAAATAAGTGCAATGCATGTGTTATAATCTGCTTTCCTGTCTGGGGTGTGACACTGCATTCTAGGCTTGTGCAATTCGTTTAGTTCCGAATTTCATTTTTACCATATTTTGCAAAATTCCGAATTCCAAATTTCGAATTACCGAATTTTCCCGAATTTTCATTTTTCTGATTCGAAAAATTGGAAATTCCCAGTAATTCGGCAATTGTGGTAATTTGCGGTAATTCGGAAATTGCGGTAATTCAGAAATTGCGGTAATTCGGAAATTCACGGTAATTCGGCAATTGCGGTAATTCGGAAGTTCACGGTAATTCGGCAATTGCGGTAATTCGGCAATCGGAAAAGCCAAAATCCGAAATTGGGAAATTCGGAAATTCTAAAATTTGAAAATAACAAAGAACATTTGAAATAATAACTAACCAATAAATAACTATGAAATGATAGGTATTGGAATTTCCCTGAAATTATGTCTGTCAGTGATAAATTTCATATTTAAGTTCACTAACAGCAAAATTTTCAAGGAACTTCCAATACCTATAATTTAATAGTTCTTTATTAGTATTTCAAATGTTCTTTCTTATTTCCCAATTTCTGAATTTCCGAAATTTAGAAATAAGAAAGAACATTTGAAATAATAACTTATTATTATTTCAAATGTTCTTTGTTTTTTTCGGATTTCCGAATTTCCAAATTTTCATATTTCGGATTTTCGGCTGTTCCGATTGCCGAATTTCCGAATTACCACAATTGCCGAATTTCCGAATGACCGCAATTGCCATATTACCGCAAATTTCCGAACTACCGGGAATTTCTGAATAACCGCAATTGCCAAATTACCGCAAATTACAGATGTTGCCGAATTACCACAAATTTCCGAATTTCCAAATTTTTTGAATTTCCGAATTTCGGAACTTCTGAAAAAAAAAAATGAAAACGCACAAATGTTTCTTCCATGCAAAAGTCGACTGCATTCCCAGTGCTGTGAAGTCTCTTAATGTTAAATAGTGATTCTGCCCTTCGCCAAAAAAGTTTATGTCAGGAAAAACTGCTTATAAGTAGAACCAAAGTCCCAGTGCTGTAAATCCAAGTTCACGTGATTTGCACCACCATGCAGTGTTTTCAGTTGGACCCGTAGCTGTTATCTGGCACTATATATGATAATAGATCTCAAAAGGCTTTTCCCTTTTTAACTACTTCTGGACCCCCCACCGCACATATACTGCGGCATGTACATTGTTGATGACTTGCGGGTCAGGGGCCGCGTGCTCCGCCGGACGATCTGCTCCCGCATGTTCAGAGGGCCGTAATGGCCGCCGACCACCCGCGATCGTTCGGAGGAGAGACAGAACTGCGGTCTGCCTGTGTAAACAAGGCAGACCGTCGTTCTGTCAGTAAAGGAGAGAGAGATCGATGTCTCTCTTCCTCCAGTCAGTCCATCCTCCATTCAAATAGAAATCACTCCCTAGGAGGACACTTAACCCTTTGATCGCCCCTGATGTTTAACCCCTTCCCTGCCAGTGTCATTAGTACAGTGACAGTGCATTTTTTTAGCACTGATCACTGTATTGGTGTCACCGGTCCCCAAAAAGTGTCACTTAGTGCCCGATCTGTCCGCCACAATGTTGTAGTCCTGCTAAAAATCGCTGATCAACGCCATTACTAGTAAAAATAAAAATGCCATAAAAATATCCCATAGTTTGTAGATGCGATAACTTTTGCGCAAACCAATCAATGTACGCTTATTGAGATTTTTTTAATCAAAAATATGTATAAGAATATATATAGGCCTAAACTGACAAAGAAATGTAATTTATTGTTGGATACGTTTTATAGAAGAAAGTAAAAAATATTGTTTTTTTTTTCAAAATTGTAGCTCTTTTTTTTGTTTATAGCACAAAAAATAAAAACCGCAGAGGTGATCAAATACCACCAGAAGAAAGCTCTATTTATGGGGTAAAAAAGGACATCAATTTTGTTTGGGTACAACGTCGCACGACCGTGCAATTGTCAGTTAAAATAACGCAGTGCCGTATCGCAAAAAATGACCTGGTTATTAAGGGGGTAAAACTTTCTGGAGCTGAAGTGTTTTAAGGGAGAACCAGAAACACAGCTGCCGAATAATCCATGATCTTCCCCTATCATTTCCACCTCAGCTGTGTCCTCCACTCTCATATAGCTGCTTCTTCTGGGGGTTCTGTGAACGGAAGCTCAACACCACGAACAAGGATGTCCCATCGTGTAGTATCTTAAAATAATTAGCCACCTTATAAATTGAAAGAACATTCACAAAGCTTTAACCACTTCAGCCCCGGAAGGATTTCCCACTTTAGGACCAGTGCGTTTTTGCGATTCGGCATTGCGTCGCTTTAACTGCCAATTGCACGGTCGTGCGACATTGTACCCAAACAAAATTTGCATCCTTTTTTTCACACAAATAGAGCTTTCTTTTGGTGGTATTTGATCCCCTCTGCGTCACTTCTGATCGCCGCTATAAACAAAAAAAGAACGACAATTTTGCAAAAAAAAAAACTATTTTTCTTACTTTTTGCTAAAATACAAATACAAAAAAAAATATAAAGAAACATTTTTTTCATCAGTTTTGGCCGATTTATATTCTTCCTCATATTTTTGGTAGAAAAAATTGCAATCGGCGTTTATTGGTTGGTTTGTGCATAAGTGGCCTCGTTTACGGATGATGAGAATTGATTTCTGGGGTTTTTCTTTATTTTTTAATTTTTTACTAGTAATGGCGGCGATCCGTGATTTTTAGCGGTACTGCGATATTGCAGCGGACATGCCGGACCATTTTGACACTTTTTTGGGATCATTGGCATTTATACACCGATCAGTGCTATAAAAATGCACTGATTACTGTGTAAATGCCATTGGCAGTGAAGGGGTTAACCTGGAGGGGGTGCTCTAAAGGTTAACTGTGTTCCCTGGGTGTGTTCTAACTGTATGAGGGCTGGGCTGGCTGGGGGAGGGGAGTGATCATGACTTCCATATACAGGAAGCCTGTGATCACCGCCCTTCCCCCTATATGAGAACGGAGATCCATGTTTATTTACACGGACCTCCGTTCTCTCACTGCGGGGGGCCATCCCGGGTAGCCAGAGGTGATCGAGTCCGCCCTACCCGCTCCCTTGCCCCCCCCGGACACAGTGGGCGCGCGAGCACACCTCCGGTGGCGCGCGCATGCTCACAATACTAGTTATCGAGGCCGCCGTCCTGTGACAGCTTGCCACCGTCACACTGCGGCGGGCGGTCGGCAAGTGGTTAAGCCAGGTGCGCACATACTGAAGCCGCAGCTCATAGCAGGGGGTCCGGTGCGTCCTGCTCGCCATCTCAGATGTGAATCAGGCCCCAATTTTTGCCTGA
Source organism: Glandirana rugosa (assembly GCA_018402905.1). Taxonomy (NCBI): domain Eukaryota; kingdom Metazoa; phylum Chordata; class Amphibia; order Anura; family Ranidae; genus Glandirana; species Glandirana rugosa. Next base: position 322,856 of record BLSH010451925.1, read on the forward strand.
ATTTGCACCTGAATCTGAACCAAAGGCACACCGGACCCTTTCCAAATGTGGACCGCAGCCGCCCCGGAGCTGTGGGAACCAACTTCATTGAGAGCTGGGCGCACTCTCAAATTGGATGCATGGAAACCTGCATCCAATTGGCATATATATATATATATATATATGAACCCAGCCTAAAGATTGTAATAGCATTCAGTACTAGTGTTGAGCGAACCCGGACTGTAACGTTCGGGTCCGTACCGAACTTTCGGGTGTCCGTGGCACGGACCCGGACCCGGACATTTCAAAAATCGTTCGGGTTCGGCCCGGGGTTCTGCTATTTTACTCCACGTGTTGAGAAGCTGCAGGGCAGCCAATCAACAAGTGTTTCACTGGTTTGCCCTTAGAAGCCATCACAGCCATGCCTACTAATGGCATGGCTGTGATTGGCCAGTGCATCATGTGACCCAGCCTCTTTATAAGCTGGAGTCACAGTGCTGCAGTCACATGCTCCTTGGGTTAGTGTAGGGAAAGGTAGCTGACTGCGTGAGGGACAGATTTGAGACATTTTAAGACCTGATCCTGCATCCTGAGATAGATTACTTTACTACTGCTGTCTGTGCTGTTGCTCTGAGGACAGATAGCAGAAATTAGAGATTTCACATACCGCTGCTTTGAGTTGCAGATCAAGCTCTGCATAGAACAACGATCGCTACGATCGTGCTCTACGATCAGATTG
>BLSH010451925.1:342937-356780 GCA_018402905.1 Glandirana rugosa
CAGGGGTCTCTCGGAGGGGTATATAGTCCTAGGGGTCTCTCGGAGGGGTAAGTAGTCCCAGGGGTCTCTCCGGGGGAATGTAGTCCCAGGGGTCTCTCGGAGGGGTACGTAGTCCATGAATGGGGAGGCTCTCTGGGGATCCTGATATATGGGGAGGCTCTCTGGGGACCCTGATGTAAGGGGGCTCTCTGGGGACACCGTTGTAAGGACGGGCTCCCTGTGGACTCTGATGTAAGGAAGAGGCTCTCTGTGGACTCTGATGTAAGGAAGGGGCTCTCTGGGGGCCCTGATGTAAGGAAGGAGCCCTCTGGGGACCCTGATGTAAAGAAGGGGCTCTCTGGGGACCCTGATGTAAGGAAGGGGCTCTCTGGGAACACTGATGTAAGGGGGGGGCTCTCTGGAGACCCTGATGTATGGGGAGGCTCTCTGTAGTCCCTGATGCAAGGGGGAGGTTCTCTGTAGACCCTGATGTATGGGGAGGCTCTCTGGGGACCCTGATGTATAAGGGGCTCTCTGGGGACCCTGATGTAAAGGGGGTGCTCTGGGGACCCTGATGTAAGGGGGGCTCTTTGGGGACCCTGATGTATGGGCAGCTCTCTGTAGACCCTGATGCTATGCTGAATATACAGACTGATTTTACTGTTGTGGGTTTAGTAACACTTTAATTGTTCAAGGGCTGTATATAAGGGGGTGCTGCAAGGGTGTGTCCTTTCGAACATGCATTGTGCTTAAAGTATATATGAACTATTACCCTGTAAAACATTATAAATAGATTTTTTTATTTTTGTATAACTGATTAAATAACTTCTGTTGCATAAGGGGCTTGGAGAGCTGCGGCTGGAGACTGCAGGGGGGCGTGACAGCAGGAGGCAGAGCCACAGCAGTACATTGATCTTCCCAGTAAAGGGCTGTGCAGGGCAGCATGTCAGAACAAGTCTTGACCATTGGGGGACAGGCAGGCTGTTCTCCCAGCACAGTCAGGAAATGGTCAGCACGGTCAGTCTGCAATAGGAAAGCAGGGCAGTCTTGGCCTGTCCATTAACCGGTTCCTGACTGGCTCGCATACTTTTACTGCTGCAGAGTGGCAGCATCCCGCGAATCGATGTGTATAAATGGAGGCTCGCGCGCGCTCTGTAGTGGGTGGGAGCGCACCACCACCGGCGCGCTCTCATGCCTGCCGCATTCTGCAGGAGTGTGGCCATGGCTTGGGCAGATTCAATCTCCGCTGGCAAGCTGCGATTGCCTGGCAGAGAGGAAGAACGGGGAACCGCTGATGTAAACACAGCGGTTCCCCGCTCTGTCAGTGGCCATTTAAAAGATCTACTGATCCCTGTCACTGAGATCAGTTAGATCTTTTACGCCCCTGGTAGCCCAGCCCCCTCACAGTAGAACACGCCTAGGGAACACACTTAACCCCTAGATCTCCCCCTGCAGGTTGCCCCTTCACCATCAATGACATTTACATAGTAATCTATATCAGTGGATATTTAAATTTCTGATCGCTGTATAAATTACATTGGTCCTAAAAAAGTGTTAAAAATGTCCGATATGTCCACCCCAATATTGCAGTCCCGATAAAAATCACAGATCGCCGCCATTACTAATAAAAAAATAAAAATTGTAAAAACGCCAGAAATTAATTCTCATGGTTTGTAAACGCGGCAACTTTTGCGCAAACCAATCAATAAACGCTGATTGTGATTTTTTTTTTACCAAAAATATGAGGAAGAATATAAATCGGCCAAAACCGATGAATACATTTGTTTTTTTATATTTATTTTTGGATTTGTATTTTAGCAAAAAGTGAAAAATATTTTGTTTTTTTTTATTGCAAAATTGTCGCTTTTTTTGTTTATAGCGGTGATCAGAAATGACGCAGAGGTGATCAAATACCACCAAAAGAAAGCTCTATTTGTGGGAAAAATTGGACGCAAATTTAGTTTGGGTACAACGTCGCACGATCGTGCAATTGTCAGTTAAAGCGACGCAGTGCCGAATCGCAAAAAGTGCTCTGGTCCTAACGTGGGAAATCCTTCCGGGGCTGAAGAGGTTGAGGGTGCACAGGCGCCGCCCCGCCATCCATGTGTCCGTCCCCTAATCTACATACAGAATGCCAGAAGCATGGATTCCAATGGAGGGTGTTTTTTTTAAGCACATGATTAGAGCCAGAGGCTCTAAAAGGGTTGAAAAAAGGGTGGGCTTGAGGCACAATGCACTGCGCTTCAAGCCCATCCAGTTGTGTGACAATAGCAAACAGTGGTGGCTGGTGAAATTTTAGGATGGGGGTTGCCAGACCCAGCCCATCATTTTACCCCTCCCACTTTTTATAAGCCCCATCCCTTATAGACTCCACCCACTGCATCAGTATACAGCCCAGCATCACTAGATAGGGTATACAGCATCACCAGATAGGGGTATATACAGCATCATAAGAGGGGTATATACAGCATCACCAGAGAAGTATATACAGCATCACCAGAGGGGTATATAGCATCACCAGAGGAGTATATACAGCATCACTAAAGGAGTATATACAGCATCACCAGAGTTTTATATAACATAACCAGAGGAGTATACACGGCATCACCAGAGGAGTATATACAGCATCACCAGAGGAGTTTATAGCATCCCCAGAGGAGTATATACAGTATCACCAGAGGGGTATATACAGCATCACCAGAGGAGTTTATACAGTATCATCAGAGGAGTATATACAGCATCATCAGAGGAGTATATACAGCATCACCAGAGGAGTATATAGCATTACCAGAGGAGTATATAGCATCACCAGAGGGGTATATACAGCATCACCAGAGGGGTATATAGCATCACCAGAGGAGTATATAACATCACCAGAGCGGCATATAGTATCACCAGAGGGATATATAGTATGACCATAGGGGTACCAGCATCCATCTACCCCCCTCCCCCTCCACCGCGGGGCTCGTGACACTGACAGTATCCCCCCCCCCCCCCCCAAGGCAGTCGGGACATCAAAGTCCCGCACTTACCCCATCTAGGAGTGGGCAGCAGGCAGCGAGCAGTGTCTGGCAAGCGGGGAGCGGCTTAGCTTTGGCCGTGCATCCCCCTCCTCCTCCAAGAAAGGCATCCAATAGGATCGCCTGTCTTCTCCACCAATGGGGAAACCAGTAACATACCTATGCTTCTTGATTGGCGGAGAGGTGGTTCAGTCTTAGAAAGGCAAATATTAATTTGCCTTTCTAAGGGCTTGTAGCGTCATGCTCTGCGCCACAAGCCACTCTATGTTGAAGCCTATTAGAGCCTACAGCTCTAATGAGATGCTTCAAAGTAACCCCACGCTGCGGTAATTCATTCGGCCGGCGTCCTGAAAGTGGCCGGCCGCATGAATACGGGGGAGGTGGCGCTGCTTTGACGCCCCCCAGAATTATCGAGCACCAGCCGCCACTGAAACAGAGGGATTAGCAGGATCATCAGGTATTTCACACAAAGAAAGCAATCCAAACTACATGGTACAATATACACTTATCAGAAATATGAAATGTTGGGATAAAATACACTTTAAAGGTGTCCCTCTTGTTTGACTTAGAAAGTTAGGAGGTATATATTACCCACTGTGGTATTTGCTTTCATTTTATTATGACAAATGCTCAGATTCTACCCTTTTGCATTGAAAAAAGGAATGCTGAGATCTCATTCAGACTTTTCATTATCATGAATCAGTCACATTCTAGCAAAACTCAGTTCATGCAAGACTAGTGTAACATAGAACCCATTTCTATACTTTGATGTTACTGCAGCATGTATTAAACTGCTGGTCTGTATTTTATTCACTTAATCTGTAATCTGTTTATAGGCTCCCATCGGCAAATATAATAACACCACATCAATGTTTGGGAATATTCAGCCATTACTTTTGAAGAGCCACAAATCCTCAGTTAGAAGCTCTTCAGCAAAACTGGAACATTTAATAAGACTTGGAGCAGATTGTATAAATACATCAATTTATAAGAATATAAATAATGCATTTTCTCAAGAATTATATGCCAGATATAAATATATTAGGATAGAGAAAAATGTTTATGTTAGCATGCTGTTTATACCGACATAAGTGCAACAACTATTCTTGTGTAGTACTTAGTAGTTCTGCCACTAGTTGGTAGTGTTGCTTGATGCTCATATAATGTAATGTTCTTCCCAATAGAAATACATGGTGATGATCTCATTTCCTGTGTCTGTGTTTCTGTTATCTTCCAATAAAACAAGAAGGGCTCAACCATGTACCCAACAACATCTGACCGGTGAGAGTTAGTTTTGCAGCTTTCTAACATTTCCTTTTGAAGAACGTAGTCCTCAGCAGTGGTGTAACGATAGGGGTTGCAGGGATTGCAATGGGGAGACCCGAAGATGGCAGAAAGGGGGCATGCTGCAGAACTTATGAAAGGGCCACGCTGCGGTACCGTAATAAGGGGACCCACGATAGGAGTAAAGGGCCCCAGGATCAGTGGGAAGAGGGAAAGGCCCTGTTCAGGGGTCAGGGAGCCTCTGGTCCTCAGTAAGAAGTTAAAACAACAATGTAAATCTAGAGCAAAGTCAGATGAAATAAAAGGAGAAAACCTTATACCCAAATGCCAGAACCCATATGGCGTTTGTATTAATTGTCATGATTGTTTAAAGGGAAACTGTAATGGGTTTTGGTAGTTTACAAAATAAACCTAATTTTTTTGGGTTCATTTTGTACACAAAATCTTTATTTTGCAAAGAAACCTTTACATTATTTTTTTTATTAATATATTTTGGAGAGAGCAGTTTGCTTTTGTTTTTTGCTATCTGTGTCCCATTTGGGACATTTCCCTTCATTGTCTCACAGGCTAAACAGGAAGTGAGGGAATCCCTGGTTGTCTCCAGAACTACTGGCCCCATTGGAAAAGGGGAAAATGTCCCCTTTATTCCTGTTCTGGTGACAACCTAAGATTTGTTTTATTATTATAGAGAGGGTGAATCTCCCTAACGATGGCACAGGCAGTGATAAAAACCTAATAGGGGTTCTAATCCCTTTTTGCTGTGGGGCCGCATATTTGCGTACGCACTCCCAGCACAGTGACCAGGGTCTCAACGAGAGCCCTGGACTCCGTTTTAACGATCACGACCTGGAAGGTCCGATTCCGGGTCACCTGATCTCCGTGATAGCCTCTGATTGGCTATCACAGTGATCAGTCACTGTGAAGCCTGACCCCGTGTTTTCTGACTCTGTGAATGGACGAGAAAGATACATTGTATTTCTATCTGATAGAGAAAAAAAAGGGTGCATAGAAAAAAAAAATAATGAAAAAAAATAAAATAAACAAAATTACCTAGATCAAGGTTTCCTCTAGGTTAGGGGTAGGCAACCTGCGGCCCTCCAGCTGTTGCAAAACTACAAGTCCCATCATGCCTCTGGGAGTAACTGTACCCGTCAGTCTTGCAATGCCTCATGGGAAATGTAGTTTTACAACAGCTGGAGGGCCGTAGGTTGCCTGCCCCTGATTCTAGGTCAATGCCAGAGTTAGTGTTTGGGTCAAGGTCAGGGTCAAAGTTCAAGGTTAAAGGTCAATGTCAGGGTCAAATATCAGGGTCAGTATTTTTCAGACGGGATTTTTTTTTTTTCTTAATTAGTGTCAGTGTCAGTGTGTTGTAGGTAGGATAAAAAAAGGCAAAATGTGCACTATTGTTCCTGGTCTGTACTATGGGTGCAAACAACAACTAACCAGTGGCGGCTCCTCCATAGAGGTCGTGGGGCGGGGGCAGGACTGGCGGACGTGCTGGTGCTTGGACTGGCAGTGTCCAGCACGCACACCTGTTTTTCCCTCCAGCCGGCCTTGTGAGTGAGAGTGGCCTGAGGTACGTACTGCTGTGTACTGGCTGCAATATACCCCACCTGTGATGCTGAGCTGTATACTGTGTACTGGCTGCAATATACCCCACCTGTGATGCTGAGCTGTATACTGTGTACTGGCTGCAATATACCCCACCTGTGAAGCTGAGCTGTATACTGTGTACTGGCTGCAATATACACCACCTGTGATGCTGAGCTGTATACTGTGTACTGGCTGCAATATACACCACCTGTGATGTTGAGCTGTATACTGTGTACTGGCTGCAATATAGCCCACCTGTGATGCTGAGCTGTATACTGCGTACTGGCTGCAATATACCCCACCTGTGATGCTGAGCTGTATACTGTGTACTGGCTGCAATATACCCCTATCTGTGATGCTGAGCTGTGTACTGTGTACTGGCTGCAATATACCCCTATCTGTGATGCTGAGCTGTGTACTGTGTACTGGCTGCAATATAGACCCTGCATGCTCTCTGCATGTTGGGCCTCTGTATGTGGCCAGGCTGTGTAAAAGTCTCACACATGTGGTATCGCCATACTCAGGAGGAGTAGTAGAATGTGTTTTGGAGTGTAATTTGTGGTATGCATATGCTGGGTGTGAGAAATAACCTGTTAGCATATGACAATTTTGTGAAAAAAAAAACTCGCCATGCCGCTTACTAAATACCTTGGAATGTCTACTTTCCAAAAAGGGGTGATTTGGGGGGTATTTGTACTTTCCTGGCTTGTTAGGGTCTCAAGAAATGAGATCGGCCGTCAGTATATCAGGTGTGATCAGGTGTGATCAATATTCAGTGATTGGCACCATAGCTTGTAGACTCTATAACCTTCACAAAGACCAAATAATATACACTAATTTGTTGTTTTTTTTTTTTTAGCAAAGATATGTAGCAGTATAAATTGTGGCCAAAATTTATGAAGGAAAAAATACTAATTTGCTAAATTTTATAACGGAAACAAAGAAAAAGTCATTTTTTTACAAAATTTTCGGTCTTTTTTTAAGTATAGCACAAAAAATAAAAAAACCCAGCAGTGATTAAATACCACCAAAAGAAAGCTCTATTTGTGTGAAAAAAGGATGCAGATTTCATATGGGTACAGTGTAGTATGACTGAGTAATTGTCATTCAAAATGTGAGAGCACTGAAAGCTGAAAATTGGTCTGGTTATTAAGGGGGTTTAAGTGCCCAGTGGTCAAATGGTTAATTTAATTTCTGCCCCAACATCAATTAAAGAAAATCATCCCACACAGCAGGGAGCGATGATGAATATTTAGCCACAGTGACCCCCTGTGGCTGGATGACTATTACACAACACAACTGAAGCAGAACTTGCAGCAGACTTGCAGAATGTTTGCAAAGAATGTTGATCTGGAGTCATGCAATGGAGACTTGCTGCAGTTGTGCAACCTGGTAAGTCTAGCAATAGCTCAGCAAGTCATAACTTGCAGCACAATTACCTGCTATCTGGGAATTGTTTCATAGACTTCTTTATTCTTGGCAAAAATGGAGACCTGCATAACACTGGTTGTAAACTTGCGGAGCTCTTGCTGTAGACTCACCACTGCAACTTTTCTCTTGCTAGAGACTTGCCATGCAAATTTGCTACAAGTTGGAAAAGTGTCAACTAGAACTTGTGCTTCAAGTGTTCTGAAAGTGTACCACTTACCAGGGAAATGTGCAGCAAGTTACCAGACTTACAATTCAATACTAACACAAATGTGAGGCAAGTTATTCTTGCTATCTGGGACTGGTCACCTGTAAAGGCTTATAAACCGCCACCTATGGAGATTTTTAACCACTTCCTTACTGGGCACTTAAACCCCCCTTCTGCCCAGACCAATTTTAGGCTTTCAGTGCTGTCACAATTTGAATGACAATTGTGCGGTCGTGCGACGCTGTACCCAAACAAAATTTTTATCATTTTTTTCTCACAAACAGAGCTTTCTTTTGGTGGTATTTGATCACCTCTGCGGTTTTTATTTTTTGCGCTATAAACAAACAAAGAGCGATGATTTTGAAAAAAGAACAATATTTTTTACTTTTTTGCTATAATAAATATGTAAAAAAAAATATAAAAAAGAAAATTATTCATCAGTTTTGGCCGATATATATTCCTCTACATATTTTTGGTAAAAAAAAATCACAATCAGCGTATATTGATTGGTTTGCGCAAAAGCAATTGCGTCTACAAACTATGGGAATTGATTTATGGCGTTTTTACTATTTTTTTTTTACTAGTAATGGCGGCGATCTGCGATTTTTATCGGGACTGCGATATTGGGGCAGACATGTCGGACGTTTTTGACACATTTTTGAGACCAATGACATTTATACAGCGATCAGAAATTTAAATGTCCACTGATTACTGTATAAATGTCATTGGCAGTGAAGGGGTTAACCTGCAGGGGGCAGTGAAGAGGTTAACTATGTTCCCTGGGTGTGTTCTTACTGTGGGGGGGATGGGCTGTTCAGGACATAACAGATCTAACTGATCCCAGTGACAGGGATCAGTAGATCTGTCATGTCCCGTTCACAGAACGGAGAAGCGCCGTTTACATCGGCGGTTCCCCGTTCTGAGGCTGCTACAAGTGATTGGCGGGTCTTGGGCGGACATCGAGCCCGCCCGACCCGCGGGCACGCCCACGCAGCGTGCGGCGGCGCGAGAGCGTGCCGCCGCAGGCTGCGAGTGCGCGCGGGGAGCGCGCACGTGGCAGGACGTCCATGGACGTCCTCCGGGATTTTCAGAGCCGCGCTGTAGCCGTCTTTCGGCTATAGCGCGGTTCTGTACTGGTTAAATACCATCATTTGTCGCCATTCCACGGGTGTACACGGTTTTAAGGTGTGACATTTTAGGTATCTCTTTACTTAGTGTAACATCATCTTTTATATTTTACAAAAAAATTGAGTATTACACTATATTGTGTCTTTGTGCATAAAAATTCATTAAGAAATAAGAAAAAAAATTTAGTTTGACCAGCCACTGTGCAAATATCATGTAATGTAAAAAATTGCAACAGCCAACATATTTTTCTCCCGGGCCTTTGTTTTCAGAAAATATTTCATGTTTGGGGGTTCTAACTATTTCTCTAGTAACAAAAAATGCAGATGTTTACATGTATGTGAGTGACTGAATTGGCTTGGGCATCTAGTGTTTAACCACTTCTCTACCGCCGTATGCAGAATGACGGCCGGGAAGTGGTTCAGTTATCCTGACTAGGGTCATATGACTTCCAACAGGATCACATGCCGGTTGCGCACTCATGGGGGCGCGCATCCCCACGATCGGTGGTGCGGTGGGTCAGTCTGACCCACCGCATTACCGATCTCGGTAAAAAGCTTCCATCGGAAGCTCTTTACCATGTGATCAGCTGTGACCAATCATGGCTGGTCACAGTGTAAAACAGGAAAAGCCATTTGTCGGCTTTTCCACTACTCGCGTCTGCAGACGCAAGTAGTGGAGAGCCGATCAGCTGCTCTCCTGACAGGGGTGATCTGTGCTGATTGTTTATCAGTGCAGCTCCCCTAGGGTCGCCACCCTAGCCCACCAGGGAGCCTGCCCAGGGACCACAAGGGATGTGCCCACCCAAGACCACCAGGGAGCCGATGAGGACCACCAGGGAGCTGAACCTAGACCACCAGGGAGCCCACCCTAGACCACCAGGTAAGGGGCACAGTGCCCAACATGCATGGCACTCAGTGCCAACTATTAGTGCATCTGTCTTCTGCTGCCCACCAATGCCCCCTATCAGTGCCCACCAGTGCCACCTACCAGTGCCACTTAGCAGTGCCCACCAGTCCCACCCATCAGTGCCACTTATCAGTGCCCATCAGTGCCGCCTATGAGTGCATAGAATGCATTAAGATAAAAAAACCTTCACTGTGATTATTGTAATTCACAGAAGTACATTTTACTCAACTTTCTAGCAATCTGAAGCAATAATTTCTTGCAAAAGCACATTTTTGTGTGTACTTTTCTATTTTTGTGTTTTTTGTGTACATTTTCACACTGCACACATAGGGCGGCCCATTGATTTCACTGAGCTGCCCAATCTGTGGCAAAAGTAGTTCATGTATCCTTCTGGGGGTTGAGCTTCCGACATTTTTAACCATGCGTTTTGATGTATTTGTTGCACGTTTTGACATATGCAAAAAAACCGTCTGCTTGCTGTGTTTGGAGTGCCATTAGCAATAAATGGTACAGCAAGTGTAACACACTTTTGCACATGAACGACTGTGATATATATGGTGGGTTGACACTGCCAAGTAAATAAATGTGCAATTTCTACAAAATCATTTGTGCTGTTGTATATATTGTGCAAATGCAAATTTTGTGATATCTGTTGATATGTTGTGACCGCCAGGTCCAGGAAATCCGTCAAATCACAAATCGCAGTAAACAGCCGCGCGCAGCAGCCCTTTACCACGTGATCGCTCAGTCAAATGACGGAGCGATCAGATGTAAACAAGCCGGTGGATATCCGACTTATCTCTCCCCTCTCTGCACCAACTGGTGCAGTGTGAGAGGAGAGGGGGAGAGATCGGGTGCAGCAGCGCTGTGGGCAGGATCTGTAGTGCCAACAGTGCTCCTCTCTGCCAGTGTGCACTCACCCCACCCATCCAGCCATGCTCACCCATGCAGCTATGCTCACCCATCCAGCTATGTTCACCCATCCAACCATGCTCATCCATCCATCCGTACTCAGTCATCCTCATCAGTGCTCACCCATCCATCCATGCTAAGCCATGCCCATCCATGCTCAGTCATCCCCACCCATGCTCAGCCATCCCCATCCCTGCTCAGTCATCCCTATCCATGCTCAGACATCCCCACCTGTGCTCAGCCATCCCATCCGTGCTCAGTCATCCCCATCCATCCGTGCTCAGCCATCCCCATCCATGCTCAGCCATCCAATCCGTGCTCAGTCATCTCCATCCATCCGTGCTGAGTCCTCATCTGTGCTCAGCTATCCACATCCATGCTCAGCCATCCCCATCCTTGCTCAGTCATCCCCATCCGTGCTCATCCATCCCCATCCATGCTCATCCATCCCCATTCGTGCTCAGTCATCCCCATTCATGCTCAGTCATCCCATCTGTGCTCAGCCATCCCGATCCGTGCTCAGCCATCCCCATCCATGCTACAGTGCCCATCAGTGCCACTACACTGCCCATCTGTGCCACTACAGTGCCCATCAGTGCCACTACAGTGCCCATCTGTGCTACTACAGTGACTCACAAAGTGTAACAGGTAGGCAAATTATATGTGTAATTTATGCCCCTGGAACACCTGACGGTGCTCAGTGCGTGTTGGGCCTGTGTATGTGACCAGGTTGTGTAAAAGTGTCACCCATGTGGTATCACCATACTCAGGAGGAGTAGCAGAATGCATTTTGGGGTGTCATTTTTGCTATATAAATGCTGTGTGTTATAAATATTGTATAAATGGACAGCTTTGTGTAAAAAAAAAAAATGCATTTTCATTTTATTTCCACATTTTCCAAAAACTAGTGGAAAAAATGATATGTTCAAAAGACTCATTATGCCTCATAGTATATATGTTGGGGTGTTTACTTTCCAAAATGGGGTCATTTTTTGGGCGTTTCCATTGTCCTGGTGCTCTAGGACCTTCAAAATTGCAAGAGGTAGTCAAGAAATTTTATGTGTAATTTATGCTCCTAGAACGCCTGATGGTGCTCCCTGATGTTGAGCGTCTGAATGTGGTCAGGCTGTGTAAAAGTCTCACACATGTGAGGAGGAGTAGTAGAATGTGTTTTGGGGTGTAATTTGTGGTATGCACATGATGTGTGAGACAAATAACCTGTTAATATGACAATTTTGTAAAAAAAATCTTAATTTTGCAAAGAATTGTGGGAAAAAATTACAACTTCAAAAATCTCACTATGCCTCTTACTAAATACTTTGGAATGTCTACTTTCCAAAAAGGGGTAATTTGGGGGGGGGGGGGGTTTGTACGTTCCTGGCTTGTTAGGGTCTCAAGAAATGAGACAGGCCGTCAGTACATCAGGTGTGATCAATTTTCAGTGATTGGCTCCATAGTTTGTAGACTCTATAACTTTCACAAAGACCAAATAATATCCCCTAATTTGGGTTATTTTTACCAAAGATAGGTAGCAGTATAAATTTTGGCCAAAATTTATGAAGAAAAATTACTAATTTGCAAAATTTTATAACAGAAACAAAATTTTTGGTCTTATTTCATTTATAGCGCAAAAAATAAAACCCAGCTGTGATTAAATACCACCAAAAGAAAGCTCTATTTGTGTGAAAAAAAGGACAAAACTTCATATGGGTACAATGTTGCATGACTGAGTAATTGTCATTCAAAATGTGAGAGCACTGAAAGCTGAAAATTGGTCTGGTTAGAAAGGGGGTTTAAGTGCCCAGTGGTCAAGTGGTTAAAGTTCATGTGCGTGTAAAGGCAGGTGACCCAATACTTTTGACAATATAATGTATTACATTTTTGGTTTTGGGTTTAATATCGCTTTACCTTTTTGTGTTCCTTTAAATAATCGTTCCTTTTAATTTGGAGGAAGAACATATTCAGGAATTAGCGACACAGAGGACACACGAATAATAAAAGAGAGGCATTTGAAGTTTTATAAACAAGCATAAATCTCCAAAATAGGATTGTGCTTCTTGCTGGAAGGAAGCCATATTGGAATGCAATCCATCTCCAGGCATATCTCTGGAGTCTCGCCAGTGACTGGAGATAGATGAAAGACTTATGCAACTGACACCTTTGTGATCCAGACAATCCGATTAATTTTGTGCTGAATAATTAAAATGATCATAGGGCTTAAAGGAAGAAATTCAATAAAAAGGGCCTTTCAGTGACTGACACGCTGTCAAAAAAGCCGGGGCAATTGTAGATAATGATATCTAACAGGCCTTTGAAGAGCACCTGTAACTTAGCAGTTAGAATATTAAGAGAGGAAGTCTGAAAAAAGAGTAATTTTTTTTTTTTTTTGGAATGAAAAAGAAAGAATTGATTACATTGTCTAATTGCCCTCATTCTTCACAGTGGAAGTGTCATGGTTTTGGCTTAATCCAGTATTATGTGCCCCATGATGTCTGTCTGTTACCATGACAGCATTGGGACTGCAGCAGAGTTTAAATGTGACAAATTGTCACTCGGCATCCCAGCAACAATGGAAGTAGCACCAAGTTCTCCCACATCCTAACCCACATACAGCTTCTTTTTTTAAAGGCAGAGCTAGATGGCACTAGAGGAAGGGTCTACTTTGGATAAGAAGGTTGGACTTAAAGGGGTTGTAAAGGCTGAAGGTTTTTTTTACCTCCATGCATGTGCATGAAGGTAAAAAACCTCCTCTTGCAGCAGCCCACCAACACTTACCTGAGCCCCCTCGTGATCCAGCGATGTGCACGAGAGCCTCAGCTATTGGGAGCCATTGGCACTCCTGCTGCTGTTAATCAATGCCAGTGAGTCAATGAGAAGAGAGAGGGGGACCGGGGCTGAGTTGCGTCAATGGGCACACAAAGTAGCGGCTCGGGGGGCGAGCCTGCTTCAGTGCCCCCATTGCAAGCTGCTTGCTCTGGGGGCATTCGGCAGGAGGGAGGGGTCAGGAGCACCGGCGTAGGACCTGAAAATAGGAGGATCAGGGCCCACCTCCGAGCACCATTCCTTGACTCCACCCCCTATACACCTCCCAGTACTGCCCTTTTAGGCTGTGACCGGCTCAGGGGTGTAACGATAGGAGTTGCAGGGGTTGCGATTGCAACCGGGCCCCATGCTCCAGGGGGCCCATGTGATTCCCTTGTACACCTGGATAGGAGGGATGGCGGGGGGCAGCATTTAGAGGAACCAATCTCCTCCATTTTCCTCCTAATGGAGGAGATTGCTTTCTCTATATGCTGCCCCCGCCACCCCTCCTATCCAGTTTACTTGTCTTCTGCTGTTCCCAGGGTCCCTGTGTGCTTCCCGGGGGGGGGGGGGGGGGGGGGGG
>BLSH010451925.1:363857-380477 GCA_018402905.1 Glandirana rugosa
GTAGACGAGGTTGTTGTTGGTCATATTTCAGTGGTTGAGGAAGTCAACGGGTGTGTGGTCGGTTAGTCCCAGATTACCAGAGATAGGATTTTCTAATATCGTACCGTTTTGACACTTCAATACGTGGAATAGGTTTTTTCCATATGTGAGGAAGACGATAGTCAATATTCGACGTTCGATGGGTGGAGAACCAAATGACAGTCAGTTTTCGGCAGGTGAGGGAACCGACGGTCCGTATTCGACGGTGTGTGGGCAACTGAAGGAGTTGGTGACTTTATACTGGTTGTTGTTGGAGCAGATGGTGTCTGACTTGACAGCTAAAGAAGTGGATGGATCTACAGCAAAGGGACCATTCAGCTTCTCCAAGGAAGTGGGAAGCTTCTGACTGACAGAGGGAACATACAGTTTCTTGGCTATGGTGGCTATGGTGCATAAGGCATCGCTGGATCCAGGGGACAAGGTGAGTAGCGCTGCCTGGATCCAGCGATGCAATCCCGAGTGTGGCTCGGGGTTACCGCTCTTGGTACTGAAAATCCACCCCGAGCCACGCTCGGGATTACCGCCAGGGAGGTTAAACATCATGCCATACCACCGGGGAGGCTTGTAATTGGCCCAAAAATCATTCTGCAGCATGACAACCACCCCAAACATACAACCAATGTTACCAACAACTAACTTCAGCGTAAAGAAGAACAAGGAGTCCTGGAAGTGATGGTTTGGCCCCCAGAGCCCTGATCTAAACATCATGGAGTCTGTATGGGATTACATGAAGAGACAGAAGGATTTGAGGCATCCAGAGAAGATCTGTGCTTAGTTCTCCAAAAGGTTTGGAACAACTGACCTGCCGACTTCCTTCAAAGTGTACCTAAAATAATTGATGCTGGTTTGAAGGCGAAGGGTGGTCACACCAAACATTGATTTGATTTGGATTTCTTTTCTGTTCATTTATTTTCTATTTTGATCATTGATAAAAAATAAACCATTAACAGCTCTATTTATGAACGCATTCTTCATTTACAGCATTTTTTTACACCTGCCTTAAACTTTTGCACATTAGTGTAAATACCATACCTGGAAGATGCCCCTGGAAGCTTGAAATCACTAAAGTAGACACCGCTCGCTACTCTGATTGCTTCCTGGTTCCTTTCCGAAAAGTTGCCCTGCTGCATTCTGAACACAGATAATCAATGGCTCAGCAGAGGCACCATTCAGAGAATCGTTTCCCTTTTCTGATTGAATGCAAAGTGTTCTCTGATTGGACAAGGTGGAGAGATGGGGAGATGACATCACAATCTCTGCTTTGTCCAATCAGGCAAGTTAAGGGCATCCTCCAGGCATGTTATTTAAAGGAAATTTGCCTTTTTAATGTTGCACTGTAAACACTATTAAAATCGCTGTTTTTCACCAAATGGATATTTAAAAATGTTTTTGACCATTCTTCCAGAAGTTCATTTGTGAGGTCAGGCACTGATGTTGGATGAGAAGGCCGGTTCCACAGTTTCCGCTCTAATTCATTCCAAAGGTGCTCTGTTGGGTTGAAGTCAGGACTCTGTGCAGGCCAGTCAAGTTTCTCTACCCCAAACTCTCTCATCCATGTCTTCATGGACCTTGGTTTGTGCTCTTGTCGAAATCATTTGGTGGAGGGGGGATTATGGTGTGGGGTTATTTTTCAGGGCTTGGCCCCTTAGTTCCAGTGAAGGGAACTTTTAAGGCGTCAGCATACCAAGACATTTTGGACAAGTTCATGCTCCCAACTTTGTGGGAACAGTTTGGGGATGGCCCCTTCCAGTTCCAAAATGACTGCGCACCAGTGCACAAAGCAAGGTCCATAAAAACATGGATGAGCGAGTTTGGGGTGAAGGAACTTGACTGGCCTGCACAGAGTCCTGACCTCAACCTGATAGAACACCTTTGGGATGAATTAGAGCGGAGACTGTGAGACCGGCCTTCTCATCCAACATCAGTGCCTGACCTCACAAATGCTCTTCTGGAAGAATGGTCGAACATTCCCATAGACACTCCTAAACCTTGTGGACAGCCTTCCCAGAAAAGTAGAAGCTGTTATAGCTGCAAAGGGTGGGCCAACTCAATATTTTATTTTTTTAACAGTAATTTTTATTGAAATTTTCACAAAATATCAGAAAAAAGAAGAAGATCAAAGAAATTTCGTGTTACATACTAAAAAGCATAGTAACAGAGTAGTTGTCAATGTATGTTATCATAACAAATATCAAGTTGAGGCTTTAACATTAAGTAAGTGTTAGTACGGCTAGGTTGGTACCCTTGTCCCCGTTCCCAGGCACCCTATTAGGGAGCTAACTGTGCCGTGAGGATGGAGGGACAATGTGACCAACCTAGTTTGGTTGGGTTCGTTCTTTTCTTATGTAGAGAACAAGTGGCAAACCCTAAATGGATGAATAACTTCCTGAGAACACATATATGCGCATAGACTGGTTGGTGAGTGTACAAAGATGTCTAAATGTGACTCGGACGTAACAGAAGAGAGGAGGTGCTTCTAAGTGCAATATGCCAGTACACTTTATTAGAAAAAAAGTTAAAAACACTCACAAGATAACTGTGTAAAGAACACATCCAGCATCCAATACAAGAGGGAACCAAACGCTCATCCCATCCGACCGGGTAGTCCTTCGGGAACGATGGTCATCCAAAACGATCGTTCGTCCTGCACGCTGTATGATGGAAGAAGCCGGCTCGCGGCGTGTAGTTCAGAAGGAGGCTAGGAGTCCAAACACTTGGCACAGGCAGGATGGCTTCACAGTGGTGCGACGCGTTTCCTTGGCTGGCAGGCTCCAATGACGTGGGAGGCTGCGCCACTTCGTCAGGCAGTCGGGGGTGGATCGTTTTGGATGACCATCGTTCCCGAAGGACTACCCGGTCGGAGAGTGAGTGTTTTTAACCTTTTTTCTAATAAAGTGTACTGGCATATTGCACTTAGAAGCGCCTCCTCTCTTCTATTTCTTCCAGGTTCTGTGAGTTGGGGTTTGCTCACCGTGGATGGCAGCTTCTGGTGTCTTACGTTTCAGTTTGCTTCTCCTTTCCTGACCTTTTCCATTTTTTGCCCTATTTTCACCAGTCTGATATGGACTATTATATATGAAGATTACTGCTTATGGACTTTGCCTATGAACTTTGCATATGAACTTTTAAATTTTAAATTAATATTTATGGGCTTACACACATCCTCTTTATCAGACCACCTCTAGGATTGTATATTCTGGGTGTTGCGCCTCTTACTTGTTTGTATTGTGTGACTCGGACGTGGTCAACAAAAGTGTACCAATGATAGGAAAAGGAGAAAACGGAGAAAAAAAATTGAACAATGTGGATGAGCTGGCAAGAGTTTGTCTTAAAGTATAAAGTTTGTGAACTAGTTTGAGATGGTTGATGTTGTGGGGTTGACATAGTTATGTACTTGAGCGGTCCAAAAAAGGGTGGTATAGGCTGTGGAGGGGAGTTGAATTTTGAGGAGGAGACCTAAAAAAGATCCTATATGTTGTGTTGAGTTGTGCTCCTTGGGTCAGCAATCCAGGGTGCCCAGTTCTTGTAAAAGGATGGGGAGGTCAGGTTGGCTCTAGCAAAGGAGAATTCCAGTTGGAAGTGTGAGTTCAGAAGACTAATAAGGTCAGAGATTTTAGGTGTTTGGGTTGATTTCCATTTTTTTGCAATCGCTAGTCGTGCCATATTAGTATATGAGTTGATAATACTTTGGCCTGTCCAGGCCACGTAGGGATCGACAGACCCAGAAGAAGGTCCAGAGAAGTCAATTGGGAGGAGATGTTGCATAAGGTTGAGATGAGAGTGGCTACTTCTTGGCAGTATTGTTTGATGTAGGGGCAGTCCCACCAAATGTGGCGAAGGGTTCCTCTTTCGTTGCAGCCTCTCCAACATTGAGGTGAGGTTGTTGGATATATGGTGGCCAATCTCACTGGGGTGAAGTACCACTTGTGAAATCGTTTTTGTAGTGATTCCCAGTGAGAGGTACAATGTGACACATGAAGTGGCAGGGTTAGGGCTTTGTTCCATAAGTTAGACGATGGCGGAGTGTCTATGAATGAGGGCCAGAAGGTGACTGAGGAAGACGGTTGGTCAGATGAGGGAGTGGTCAGCAGTTTATATGCCAGGAATGTGCCTTTGACTGCTGGATTGGGGATCTTGTAACATTTTAGAAGATTGACTAGTGCAGAGTCTTCATCAGACAAGTTGATTTTGGCAAGATTTGATTGTATTCTAAGGTATAGAAAAAATGTCGCTGAGGATAGGCCAAAAGTCTGTTGCAATTGAGAAA
The DNA here is from genome assembly GCA_018402905.1 of Glandirana rugosa. Lineage (NCBI taxonomy): Eukaryota > Metazoa > Chordata > Amphibia > Anura > Ranidae > Glandirana > Glandirana rugosa. The sequence continues at coordinate 368,164 of BLSH010451925.1, forward strand.
ATGAGCATAGCCCTGATGTGGAAAATAGTGGTCCTAAAGTGTTCAGTCCTCTTTATTGCCAGGCTGTAAGGGATAAGTCTGGTGATAATAGTTCACATGCTTTCATGGGTAGGCGAGAGAGAATGGCCTTAGGGATTCCTTTGGTTTGTTGTGTGAATGTTGCCCATACTCTTAGAGCTGCTGTTATGAGCCTACATAGTAATGCTGAGGTTTGAGTTTAAGTAGAACAACAATGAGGAGAAGTTTCATCTCTATATTAAGAGCTTAAGATTCAACTTATGTCCAGATTTTACTTGAACTGGGCATCCACCATTCCTTTAGTTGATCAAGAACTACTGCTTTGTAGTATGCCTGAATGTTTGGGGCTCCCATGCCACCCTGTTGCACAGGGGTAAGAAGAATGTCTTTTCTTAAGTCTGGGTTTTTTGTGTTGCCAGATAAACGCATTGATTATCCTTTGCAGGTGCTGTAATTCAGCAGGTAGAAGAGGGAGGGGGATTTTGCGAAAAAGGCATAGTATATGGGGGAGTAGATACATTTTCGTTTGAACAATTGTCCCTGCCCAAGAGACAGGGACAAGGCTCAATTCCTTGGACGTACGCAAACATTTTTCCTGAAGGTCATCATAATTTACTTTTAGCATTGTCTTGCTTGGCAAGGTCAAGTGGATTCCTAAGTATGGAAGTGAAGAATTAGAGGACCACTGAAAAGGGGAGTTTTCTGAGATGTATTGTTTGGTCAGCGGGTTGATACCTAGGTTTAACATGATGGACTTGCTAGTATTTCTTTTATAAAGGGAAATAGTGCTGAATTGGTTTAAGATTTTTTGGACAGCTATGAGGGATGATTTGGGGTCGGCTAGGGTAATTATAACATCGTCAGCGTATAAGCCGATTTTGTGTTCCACGTCCCCAACCCTAATGCCCTGTACCGACGTTGCAGACCTGATGGCTTGTGCAAGAGGCTCCATTATCATAGCAAAGATCGGGGGGATAATGGATACCCCTGTCTCGTGCCATTGGTGATTACAAAGGGGTCTGATTTAATCCCTGTTGCCCAGACTCTTGCACTGGGCGAGGAGTAAAGATTCAAAATTGCTGACAGGAATGTCACTTCCAAACGAAATCTGCGGAACACTGCCTCCATGTATGTTCCGTGGACCCTATCAAACACCTTGTCCGCATCCAGTGAAAGGAAGAGAGAAGGCATCCCAGAGTCTTCCACCCATTGTATTAAGTCAATGAGGTGCCTCGTGCCAGCAGAGGCTTGTCTGCCTGGTAAAACTCCCACCTGATCAGGGTGGATTATTTGCAGGATAATCTTGGAGAGGCGTTGGGCTAGTAATTTGGCATACATTTTTGTATCCGTATTTAGGAGTGATATTGGGCGATAATAAGCAGGGCTATCTGGGGACTTCCCTGATTTAGGTAGAGTGACTACCAAAGCTTCCAGTGATTCTCTGGGCATGGTTTCGGTGATTGCATAGTGGTTAAAGTGGTAACATAAGTGTAGGGTGATCAAGTCAGGGAACTGTTTGTAATATTCATTGGGGAATCCATCTGGACCTGGGGTTTTATGAAGGTGTAGTTGTTTAATAGCTTTGAGAATTTCTGTAGAGGAAAAGGGCTTTGATAAGGCTTCTAGCTGGGATTGGGAAATAGAGGAGAGGTGGATAGATGAGAGAAAGGCTTTGATTTCATCTTTTTTTTTTTTTGGGGGGGGGGGGCTACCGGTTCAGAGTCTTTAAGGTTGTAATGTTTGGCATAGAAAGCACTGGACTCATTTGCAATATTTAAAGGGTTACTTAGGCATTTGCCTTGGGAATTTATTAGGTATAGGATCTTTTTTATTGGCTAGTTGTCTCTTCAGTTGTTTGGCCATGAATGCTCCTGTTGTGTTGGCCGATGCATAGAATTGAAGCTTAAGTCGTTTGATATAGTAGTCAAACTTTTAGTGTAGGTGTTCACTGAGTTGATATCTGATGTCTTTTAGCTCCAAGGAGAATTTGGGGGTTGGAAGCATTCAAGATCTCTTATTTGTTTTAATAGCTTCTCTATTGTGGCTGAGTGAGTTCTCTTTCCTTGAGCACATCATTTTATACATAGACCTCTTAAGAAAGCCTTGTGCGCATTCCAAACAATGGATGGGTCAGGCGCATTCTGTTCGAAGTATACCTTAATCTCGGATCGAATTCCATCCCCATATGTCGGGTTTTTGAGGAGGGATGAATTTAGCCTCAAACAGTATGTTTTGGAGAATGATTGCTGTTGAATAGTTTGATTGATATTGGCGCATGGTCCGACCATGTGATCACTCCTATATGAACCTCTGAGACTGATTGGAGTATATACTTATCCTGGAGAAACAGATCGATCCAAGAATAAGTGTTGTAAGGATGGGAGTGAAATGTGTAGTCTGGCTCCTCCCTGTGCAGGCACCTCCAATGATTGTGTAGATCTTCTTTTTTTAGTAGGGAGGGCAATGTGGAGGGCCGTTTTTGGTTGGATTGGAAGTGTCAAGAGATGCATCAATAATTTCATTAACATTCACACATATTATTAGTGGGTTGGAGATAATTTGGAATTGGAATTGTCGCAGAGAGGATCAAATACCTGCCATCTGTATCCAATTCACAGTGGTGTAATGTGAAGGAAACAGAGGAGCTAATCGCGATCATGACACCTCTTTTCTTTTTAGGGGCATTGGCAACGAACCATCTTTTGTGAGAGCATGTGGGGGGTTTAACTTTAGAGAAGTGCATTTCCTGCACGCATAACACATCTGCTTGTTGGGTTAGGGCTTCTCTCCATAAAGATTTCTTTAGACCCTTGGCATTGAGTGAGGTGATCTCAAAGGCCATGTTGATGGCTAGTACCTGAGGGTGAAGACGGCGGGATAGAGACCACACTGGGGGTGATTGTTAAGTGAGTGCAATATGGATATCAAACCAGGTAAACAATATATCAGTAAGGTCTAGATATGCAGTATGTCAAACAATAACCAAATAGAAGGGATTATACTTTCCTACCAGATTCACAGTATAACAATAGGCAAATATAGCAACGATAAATAAATAAACAGTGTGCATAGCACACAATAACCTGGGGGAGTGGAATCAGGGATGTATCGACGCTCATGCTGGATCTAGTTTATGCATGGGACCCCTGGGTATGATATGATTCAGATTCTTTATCCGACACCAGGTTCCTGGGTGGCAATGGGGATGGTCTGGACCCTATATGTTCCGATGAGTTGAGAGGAAGAGGAAGGAACCCCCAGTTTGTCAATTTTTTATACCCATCTTTGGGCATGTGCTCTTCTAGATCAGTGGTTCTATCTTCAAAGCAATCAACCCTGTCATGGATTTGGGACAGTGATACATGCAGCTCTCTATGCAAGTCCTTTTGCAGTGTAAGCAGCATGGATTTCAGTGTTGCTTCTGAGACAGGGTTATCTGATGCAGGTATAGCTGCTAGAGCTGTGAAGCGCTCTTTGTTAGGGAGATCAGTGGCTGCACTAGCCCAGAACTTCTTCTTAGACTGAGGCTCTTTGCTGGGGGGGAGAGCAGAGGAGGACGCTGGCCTCTTACCTTTGTCTGTGGCTTGTGTGCAGGCTGGGGTCTCAGGTGAGGGAAATGTGTCCATGTCATCTCCTTCTATTCCCCTGGGGATTATGGTGGTGCCGTCCTTGTGGCTTACCGCGGAGAGCTGTGTTGTGTCCTCTAGGCAGCGGGCGGAAGTGAACCGGCCGTTCCCGGCACCATCTTAGGCCTTGTTCATGGCTGCAGGGCTGTAGTAGTCCATGATGCGGCAGGCTGCAGGCAGCACCCGACATGCCCGGCGCGGTCCGCTGACTGAACCCATGCTGTGAGGCTTGGTTGTAGGTCAGAATGTTGCTGGGGGTTACTGGAATTTGAGCAGCTGAGCGGAGCTCTGGGCCTAGGCAGCCATCATGGTCCGCAGCAGGCCATGCCCCATATAGCTGCAACTGTGGTCTGTAATCCCCTATTCATTCCTGGGCTAACTCAATATTGAACCCTACAGACTAAGAAGGGGATGCCATTAAAGTTCATGTGTTTGTAAAGACAGGCGTTCCAATACTTTTGGTAATACAGTGAGGGGAAAAGGCATTTGATCCCCTGCTGATTTTTTACTTTTGCCCACTGACAAAGAAATGATCAGTCTATAATTTTAATGGTTGGTTTATTTTAACAGTGAGAGGCAGAATAACGACAAAAATATCCAGAAAAACGCATTTCAAAAAAATTAAATAAAATAAATTGATTTACTTTTTAATGAGTAAAATGTGTATTTGCAAAACATGACTTGGTGGCAAAACCCTTGTTGGCAAACATACAATAATCAGCAGGGGATCAAATACTTTTTTCCCTCACTGTATTGTGCATATAGTATTCTTCACAATGTTTTTTATTTTTATTTTTTAGCAAGTGTAGGGTATTTTGATTTTAGCTAGCATTCCCATGTTGTGTGCTGTCTGCTAATTGCACTGCACTGGACCCCGCTCACCTTCCTGCTGCTCCATATTGCACACCAGATGTGACATCTGCACTAGAGTTGAGCGAACCCGAACTGTAAAGTTTGAGTTTGTACCGAACTTTGGGGTGTCCGTGACCCGGACATTTGAAAAAAGTTTGGGTTCGAGTTCTGGGTTCGGGTATTTGATCACGCATGTTGAATAGCTGCAGGGCAGCCAATCAACAAGCGTTTCACTGGTTTTCCCAGGAAGCCATCACAGCCATGCCTACTAATGGCATGGCTGATTGGCCAGTGCATCATGTGACCCAGCCTCTATATAAGGCTGGAGTCACAGTGCTGCATGTCACATGCTCTTTGGGTAGTGTAGGGAGAGGATGCTGCCAGTGCTGTGAGGGACAGATTGCAGATAGATAGATAGATAGGTAGAGATTACTACTACTACTGCTTTTAGGGACAGATTGCAGATCTCATCCTGCATTACAGAAAGTTCTGACTGGACTAGGTAGAGTCTACTGCTTAGAGGGACAGATTATTGTTCTAAAATCATCTCCTAGTTCTATAGGGTCAGGTTCCTGCTGTTGCTGTAAGGGACAGATTATCGTTCTAAAATCATTTTGCAGCCCTCTAGCACTTTCCAGGACTCTTTTACAGTCATTTTTGTGCCGAAAAGTTCAGGTCCCCATTGAATTCAATGGGGTTCGGGGTAAAGTTCAGGTCAAGTTCGGTACCGAACCCGGACTTTTTTCCAAAGTTCGGCCGAACCCACCAAACCCGAACATCCACGGGTTCGCTCAACTCTAATCTGCACCAGACACTCCCAGAATACATACACATGAACCAGACGTGACTGCTGATGACATCATTCTGGTCTGCTTGTTGGTTGCCCAGTGCATCCTGGGATATCTCATACCTGTAATATCTATTAAACAAAGCAAAGCTAAAGTTGAATAAAAGCCTCCCAAAAGCTGCAGGTGCTGTCATAGACTTCTATGGAGGCTTCAGAGACACTTTGAAGCACCAAGAAAGCGGCATGGGGTATAATTTTTGAAGCAAAGCAAACGCAACTTATGAACAGGACTGTGAGCTTATTATTTTATTTAGTGAAAGGAGCTTTGAATGGCATTCGGAGTGGTTTAAAAAAGTGTGTCCACATTTTGAAGCAAGTGCAAAAGAGCCCTAAAAGTGACAGGACATGGATCCACACCCTCTAAATCTGTGCCATGCTGAAATGGACTAGAATAGCTTCAGCTGGTCCCCTGCCATGCCAAGCCTCTCTAACATGTGTCACCTTTCCAAGGGCTTGGTTGTAGCAGTGGAATACCCCTATGACTAGGCATGTGGAAGGGTGAAGTGGGCGTTGCATGGGAGGGGACCAGCTGAAGCTGATTTAGTACATTTCAGCACACCGCTGATTTAGAGCGTGCGGCTCCATTTTCCATGCACACTGTGCTCATTTCAAAGTTTGCTTCAACAGAATGGAAATGATAATATTTTGGCAAAGGCTGGCAAATATTTAAGAATATCCAACATGTTGAGTGTAAAATGCATTATGGTCTCTATCTATTTCATTAAATTAATCAACTATTCTTGAAGCCATGTGTTTGATCCGCAATTCACAATACCTTTCTCTACACGCAGTACATTTTCATTTTCTTTATGAACCGGCTCTCTTGTTAAAGCGGTTAGTCTTGACACAATGAAAATTAAAAGGATTAGGAATACCAGTCTCTTTAAATTAATCCTCTATACAAAGCATTACCATTAAGGGCTGCTGTCCATTACAGAACCAAATGAAATATTTTAGCCGTAGTGTATTATTTTTTCTTCTATTTAAAACAGAAAAGGCAATTTAGAAATTTAGAATGGAAATTGTATTTTTTAAATGTGAATGAGGTATTTTGTGGGAGCAGATTTTCTATACATTGCTGTTATTTCCCACAATGGAATATTTCAAAGTGCTTTATTCTTTTTGTAAGTTGTCTGTGTTATCATTTATAGGTTTTTTTTCTTATTCCTTTATTTAAAGTAAAAACTTTTTTTGGGATAGATTTGGAAAGGGTTAGGGTGGAAGGATTTGTGTGTGTCCCCCTGGAAAGATTGTATATCCTGGTAATAATACAGGAAGCAGTGGCGGCCCGTCCATACGGGGCACTGGGGCGTCGCCCCCCTAATCCATGCCTTCGGCCCCTAATCTACATGCAGGGCGTTGGACGCATAGAGTTCAATGGGGCTTTTTCTTTTTTTTTTGAAGCACATGATTAGAGCCTGAGGCTCTAATTGGCCTAAAAAACGGGTGGGATCAGGCGCAGAGCATTGCGCCCTGAGCCCACCTAGTTGTGTGACAATAGTGAATTAATATTTGCTGTTGTCTTCCTGATGCTCCTCTTGGCCAAGCAGGAACTTAGGAGCAGGTCGTAGGACTCCCTCGCCAATCGGATCTCAGGGCACACTTCCTGTTTAGCCGGGGGGAGAAGCAAGAGCCCAACTCTTCCTTCCCCCTCTGATCACCGCGGGGGGGTTGGTATCGCCACCGACCCGTCCGTCCACCATGGGGGGGGGGCGATTGCCACATTCCCGTGCGTCTCCGGTGTGGGGTGGCGTTAGTTCGACCCCCCAAAATATTGAGCACCAGCCGCCGTCGCTGACAGGAAGTAAGAAGCCATTTCCCCAGCGGAGACACATACAACAATAAAACATTAGGGAACTTCCAATATTTGCCCCTCTGCCTAGAAAAAAGGAAAAAAAGCTTTTAACTTGTGTCTCTATGTTGGAAAGATTTTCACTGAAACAAAGGAGATGATTTACTAAAGGCAAGTAGACTGTGCCCTTTGCAAAGTGCAGTTGCTCCAGAGCTTAGTAAATGAGCAAAAGCTCTGCTGACTTCCATCATCCAATCATGTGCAAGCAAAAATGCAGTTTTTTTTATTTTCCTTGCACGTGATTGGATACTCTTTGCAAAGTGAATCTTTACCGCATTTACTAAGCTCCGGAGCAACTGCACTTGTAGAGTGCACAGACTATTTGCCTTTTGGCTGAGTTCACACTGGTGCGAAAACAGACAGTGCATGTGATTCGCACAGCATTGCTGTACAGATCACATGCAATGTCTGTGCGATGCAAATTCAGCCATACAGTTTGTATGGCTGAATTTGCATTGCATTCAGACCAAAATGGTACAGGACCCTTTTTTGGTCCGCACTGGACACCCATGCGATCCGACTCCTGTACCATTTCCCAGTTCGCAGTGCAATCTGTGAACCGATCTGGGGGTGCCATTAACTTGACATTGACACCTGCAGCGGTTCGCAGATGTCAGTGTGAACCGCCTGCAATTCAGGTGCAATGCGGGATGGCACAGGGATTGCAGGGTTTCCCGCATCGCACCAGTGTGAGCCGAGCCTTAGCAAATCAACCCCAAAATCTCTCTGATAATTGCCAACTATTGAAGGTAACAAATAAAAAAATGAGTTTTGGCCGGACTTTTTATAGATTTTTACATCTCCTGTTGGCATTCCTTGGTATTAGATACACTTTGGGGTTGATTTACTAAAGGAAAATAGACTGCACACTTTGCAAGGGCAGTTGATCCAGAGCTTAGTAAATGAGGTAAAGCTTCACTTTGCAAACAATACCCAATCACGTGCAAGAAAAATAAAAAAAAAAACAGCATTTGCTTGCACATGATTGGAGGATGGAAGTCAGCAGAGCTTCTGCTCATTTACTAAACTCTGGAGCAACTGATCTTGCAGAGTGCCACTGCAATTTGCAAAGTGCACAGCCTATTTGCCTTTAGTAAATCAAACCCTTTGTCAAAGGTTTTACTTAAAAATACTGATTTATATGCATAATTTTGGTTATTACAAATATTTAAAAATCTGTGTTCCCAGAAGTGATATTTCAGTCTGTTTCTGGTGGATAAGTTGCCTGCTGACTTTCTTTGTCCTTTTGTGAATTTAAACACTGAGGTTGACCTGCCATACTCCCTGGCAGTGGCGGACCATCCATACAGGGTGCAGGAGTGCCGCCCCCCCCTAATACATGCGCCCAGCCTCTATTCTACATGTGGGGCACCTGATGCATGGATTCCAATGGGCTTTTTTTTTCACGCACGTGATTAGAGCCAGAGGCTCTAATTGGCTTAAAAATAGGGTGGGCTCGGGGCGCAGATCACTGCGCCCTGAGCCCACCCAATTGTGTGACAATAAGTGATTTTTGCTATTGTCTTCCTGATTCTCCTCCCAGCCAATCAAGAAGCTGTTCCTGTGACCCAATTGGCAGAGAGGAGAATCGATCGTATTGGCCACCATGGAGGAGGAGGAGATGCAGGGTGAAGCCAACGAGGAGGAAATGCTGCCCGCGACCTAGATGGGGTAAGTGCGGGGCTGTTGGGCTGACGATCGAGCGACGGGGGGTTACTGAATGACCTACCAACCAAAGTTTTTTTTTTGCCAGGCGCCCCCCTCCCCCAAAAAATGGAGCACCAGCCGCCACTGCTTGCCATACTTCCTGTTCATGTCCATTTTGAATTTTTTTACCTTTTTCTTCTTCTGTTGAATTATTCTATAGTACAAAAAAATGAAATATCTAAAAAGAAGAATGGCCAAATCCAAAACGACCCTCTCGCATTGTGCTCTACATACTGTATACCAAATAGTGATCAATCATCAATTACCTCTTTTAGATAGCAGCTGTTCAAAATGTGCATAGAGCCCCCTTACCATATGTTAAAAATTATTCTCACAGCGCTATCTCTGCTTAAACCTAATAAGACATATATTACAAAGAATGCATACATAAAAAAATAAAAAAAATAAAAAGTATCCGCATGTATTATGTAAAGTACTCAGTGCATAAATGTCTGTCAAAACTGTACAGTTTTACAAGGAGCTTTCAAGTCAAACCGGGACTTTTGAGTTTATGTAATAAAAGAACAAGTTTCAAGGATTGGAAACTGCATTTATTTTTAAACCTGATCCCCTGCTACGTTTATACACTTATCCTGGCGTTTACCTAATGCCTGGAAAGCTTCGGCATAGAAAGATTTGTCAGAAACATAGAAACATAGAAACATAGAAAAGTGACGGCAGAAAAAGACTGAGTAGTCCATCGAGTCTGCCCCTTTTTATTTATTTATATATATATTTTTTTTTACATTAAACCTTGTCTGACTATAGATTTAGGTTTATCCCAAGCATGTTTGAAGCCATTTACTGTTGACTGTCTCACAACCTCTGTTGGTAGATCCTTTACACCAGAACCATTCTAGCAGGGCCGGGACAAGGGGTGGGCAGGAGAGGCAGCTGCCCTGGGCACTGTGGTATCATGTGAGGGGGGGCACTGCAAGGAGATTGAGGGGGAGAGGATTTGTATTGGGGGGATTTTGGGGGGCAGCAGGGGGTAAGAATTGTTCTAGGATCGGAAATTTGGGAGGATGTGTTAGGAGTGATGATTTAGGGGGATTTGTGTTGTGAGGTGTGATGAGGATTTCTGCTAGAAGGGGGGAATTGGGGGATTTGTGCTAGAAGAGGTGATATAGTAAAGGGAGGAGGGGAAATTTTGTTTTGTTTTTTTTGTTTTTTTGGGGGGGGGTTGTTCTACAAGGGATGATTGGAGGGTATTTTTACTAGGAAGGGAAATTGGGGGGGGGGGGGGTTGTGCTAGAAGGGGGATTTGTACTGGGAGGGGGAATTTAAAGTGGGGAGGGGAAGGATATGTACTTGGAGGGGAAATTTGAGGGGTAGAGAATTTGTGCTAGGAGGGGTGATTTTGTTTTTTTTGGTGGGGAACATTTGTGATGGGGGTATTTGGGGGGATGGGGAGAAGATTTGTTGGAGGAGGGGGGATTTATGCTTAGGGCGTAAGCATGCAGATGGGCGCTCAAAGTATTTTTTTTTGGTGTGGGAGTATTCTTACTGATACATAATACTCATACATCTTTGGGAGGGTGCAGTTTGGCATGTTCACCCTTGACTTTGGATGACCTTGTCCTGGCACTGCATCCTAGGACAGCCTGCTTTACTTCGTTATCAGTGCTGAAATGCTGACCTCTGAGGAACTCTTTTAGGGGTCCAAACAGATGGAAATCACTCAGAGTGAGGTCTGGGGTGTAAGGGGGATGTGAAATGATGTGCACACGTTTTGTCACATGTAATGATGTGATCCAGAAAATCATGGCCTTCCCTGTCAAAATGTTCCTTCAACGCAGTGCAGACTTCAACTCTTCTGTGCCGGTCTTAGTACCCAGTGTGCACTAACTTTTCAAAAACGCAAATGTTCGTGAATAATTGTGTTCACCGTTCCCACAGAAAGACTTGTGCAGTTTCACAACGGGTTATGCGTGGATTATCCAGGATCAAGCATTCCACATGCTGAATGTTCATAGGAATGACTGCTGTGGACTGGGAACCACCACTGTCGGGATCGTCACTGACAGACGTGTGGCCATCTTTGAAACCTTTACACCATTCAAACGTCTTATTGTAGCTTCATTACTGTCCTGTGCTTGAAATCTTCTGTAGATATCTGTGAGTTTAATGCATTTGTTCACAAGAACCTTCATCACCACTCGCTGTTCCATGCACGCACTAACATTCATGTCTGCCATCTTGATTGAGAGTCTCTGGACCGGCCCACGACATGTGAGCCCCCTATCATTAATAGGACAAACTTCCCACTTACTACTGAGTATAGTACTGCCGTGCTAACATGTCTTTTTATACCTGTAATATTAAAAGTCCCAGTTCGACTTGACTATCCTGAAGATGCCCAGAGGAGGTGCGAAAATTCTTGGGAGGAGTTTCGGGTTCCGTAATCTGGTGACATCAATTCCGGCCCCTGGAGCGCACGCTGCTGCTGTTGCAAAGTGCACAGTCTATATGCCTTTCAAAAATCAACCTCAATGTGTTCCAAATACAGTGGTACACATTGGAGTGGAGAGTAAGGGAGTGATTGCAAAAGAGGAGTGAGAAGCACTTTAATGGCATCCCAGTCTTGGTCCGTAGGGTTCAATATTGAGTTGGCCCACCCTTTGCAGCTATAACAGCTTCAACTCTTCTGGGAAGGCTGTCTCCACTCTAATTCATCCCAAAGGTAGTCTATCGGGTTGAGGTCAGGACCCTTCCTGTTCCAACATGACTGTGCACCAGTGCACAAAGGTCCATAAAGACATGGATGAGCGAGTTTGGGGGAACTTGACTAGCCTAACCTCAACCCGATAGAACACCTTTGGAATGAATTAGAGTGGAGACTACGAGCCAGGCCTTCTTGTCCACATCAGTGCCTGACCTCACAAATGCACTTCTGGAAGAATGGTCAAACATTCCCATAGATACATTCCTAAACCTCGTGGACAGCCTTCCCAGAAGAGTTGATAGCTGCAAAGGGTGGGCCAACTCAATATTCAAGACGGGATGCCATTAAAGTTCATGTGTGTGTGAAGGCAGGAGTCCCATTACTTTTGCCAATATAGTGTGTATATATATATATATATATATATATGCTTTTTAGGTTTATTACTGCTTTAAATGTTTAACATGATAGAATAATTTTGCTGTTTGTTCCTAGATAACTGAATGGCTGTTATATTAACTTCCTTTTATATCGATTGTTTAGCAAGGTTATTGTTTAGATAGCTTATTGGAGAATGTCACATCATATTGTATTTCAAAAGGGATATAAAAAGAAGAAATTATACTCCATCTTTTTTAAGAGCTGAAATGAACCTTCGGAAGTTTTTTCTTTTTTTTGCTATGATATATGAGTGAATATTTAAAGCAGAACTAAACTGTATCTGAGCACCACAAACTAAAAATTCTATTT
>BLSH010451925.1:391088-404357 GCA_018402905.1 Glandirana rugosa
TCTGGAGGAGGAAACACAAAATCGTCCTAAGAAGGTCGTAGACTCAGGACCGAGTTTTGTCCTGTGGGGGGTCTGATCCCCCGTGGGGTGTCCCGGTGGTTGTCGGAGGAGTCGTAACGTAGAGGTAGAAGGTCGGTTGACGGGGACGACCGGGTGGCCCTGTGGGGTGCCCCCTAGTCTGGGGGGTGTCCTGTTTTGAGCCAGGACTCAGATGCTGGAAGAATCCTGCTAAAACACAAAGGAGGAGGTCTTCCTGGAAGCACGAGAAAAAGAGAGGCCGGAGTGAGTAGTTTAAAACTGTTGGGAACTAACAAGGAGGGAGGTTGCCACGTGTAGCCAGTCTCCCTTGAAGACAGCGATGTGCTTAAGTCTTCAATCCTTCCCTGAGAGATGTCTTTAGAGTGAGCCAGATGGGCTTGTAAAGAGTTAGTCGGGTGGACTGGTGTAGAGAGGCAGCTGCAACCAAGAGGGCTGGCAGGGCCTGAAGAAGTGGTGCTGGGACCAGTGACCACAAAGGAAGTAGAGGGTAAAGTTGCAAGCTGTGTCACTCCATATGTGCTACTGTTAAAGGGATTGTGAGTTCCTGCCTGTAATGGACCACTACTGAACTGACAAGGAGAATGTCAAGTTTCCCCAGGAGTGTACCAGCAGAGGCTGAGCAAGAGAGAGGCCAAGAGTGTGCAGGAGGAAAGTGAAGAGGAGTCTGTATATAGTTGTATATAGGAAGTTGTCCCTGAAGTTTGCTGAGGTCAAGTGGGCATCCCATAACCTCCCATCCCTATCCAAGTTGTTAACCTTCTAATAAATAACAAAAACAAAGAGTCAGGACCTGTATCATTGCTTGGGTCATCTGCTGGTGGCACTGTTGTATTTAGAACCAATGGGTGTAGTTCTGTTGACCACCAGCGGGTGTCTCCCAGCAGAAGGACCACACAGGCAATTAGGCTACACCTGATAGGACTGCTGGAGGTATATACTGTAAGCTAGCCTTACAACTTGGTCCAGTGCTTCAGTATTTTGCCTGAAAGCCATGTCCCTGCCTGAGTCTGACCCGGTCCTGTCCTTGATCCTGAATCCTGATCCTGAGACCTGTAACCTGCTTCCTGCTCCATCTTCTCTCCTTCTGCTCCAGTACCTGGCTCCCTGTTCCCCTTATCTCATGTCCTGTTCTGTTTGCTTATATGTGTTTTCCTTATTTGCATATAGTTAGTTAGATAGTTAGGTGTCCATATTTTATATTTGGATTGCTGTGTTACATTTTTCTTTCATTTGTATTGTTTATGGTTTACTGGTGTTGGTTTTGGGAAGTGTGTCTTTATCATAATAAGTATATATATTTTCTTACTCACTTCTCTGGTCCTGATTCCTTTAAGTGCAGCCAACCGATCTGATCATCCCTGCTGGATGCCTGCATGTGGTATTCCTGACACAAAGCTACGGACTGTTTTCTGACTCTGTATGCCTGTGAAGATGTGGTGTGCCTGGCTGTGCAGGAGTGGGGGATCCCTTTAAACTTCAGCTCCTATGTGGGGTGTGCTACAGCCATAAACATTTATTCATCTCTATAGGCATGTTGGCGGGGCCACTCATGCTGCACAAGGGGATGTAAAAGTCAATAAATGTGGTGGTACCTCAGCTTAGAGATAAGCCATGTACTGTGTGTAGTTGTGAGAAATGCAAAGTTTCCCTGTAAAGCCTTCCATCCCATGTTACTACTCACCTCACTTGTAATATGCTGCATTTAGGAGAGACACTACTGAGCCTATGCCCTCTCCACCCATCCAGGGTACCTCTGCCACCTCACTCCCAGTGACAGAATAAGGCCCCGCCAAGCATATAGTGTGGACAGCATGCATGCTCTCATGTAACTCCTTCCACTCTCCCGTACCATGTGGCTGGGTCTACATAATGCAGGGTCAGTCCAAGATACTTTTGGGAAACAGACCGCTGGGGAGGAAGGCAGATTACAGGTTCCCTTACTACCAGAGGACGCTCTGCTAGGCCAGGTGCCATGCTTCATGACAGGGCACTGTACATCAGTTCTTGGTTACTCATAGCAATTGCATTCCTCCTGAATTCCTCCTCCCTTTCTATAGTAGCCTTGATTTGTACCCTGTTCTTTCAAACAAAACCAAAGAAACTTCCCAGCTCAACTTACCAACCAGCCTGCAACCAACCGAATTATCCTGTCTAACAGTATGCGTTAAAAACAGGGGTTTAGTTTGCACACATTTGTAAACACATGCGTAAGCTGCAGAGCCACTTCATGTCACCCCAGTATTATCTGTAGTCCTAACTCTACACATTTTGAGAGCCTCCATAGTGGAAGCACATGCATATTAATGTATAGGCAGGGGGAAGATGGCCCTGGAGGGAGCCCACCCATCCTTAATGGTACAGGGGTGTACTGGGCACCCAGCATATTGCACAATGTCAGGGAAGGTGTCCAGTGTGTCCCCTCACCAGTATTCCAAGAGTACAAACAAATGGCCACTGCCCCCATCTATAACTAACATTTGCAGCAAGGAGCACATGAAGGGTGACGCATGTCAAATAAAGCCAAAGAAAATTCCCAGCTCGACTGACCAGCCTGCAACAGCCTTCCATGTGCTCCTTGCTGCAAGGGCCAGTTATAGGTGGGGGCAGTGGCCATTTATTTGTACTGTTCTTTCATATGCCAGAGACCATCATGCGCTCCTTTACAATGACTTCAGACCAGGCTTGATGACAACTTTACTGCAACTTCTCAGGACAGAACAGACAAAAAGCTTAACAAAGTCCCGACTTTAAACTGACTAACTGAGGTGGCTGTCCAGGCATACCTTCACAGGTGTAAGTCTATAGCTGGCGAGTTCCCATGACTGGTAGTGCCCACCGGATCAATGGTATCTTGTGCTGATCATATGCTGGTCCTAGGGCTCCCAACTTCCAAGTAATGATATCTTTCTTCTATCTAAGCTCTCCAGAGCCCCCAGAACCAGACCTCCCCCCTATTTATGTATCACACCGGGTGGAAGTCCAGCCAAAGGCAAAAAGCCAGAGAACTGAGGTGCTGGAAGTTAACCCTTACCACTACATAGCTAATACAAAAAATCCCACACTGTAGGCAACCTACCTACAGGTGCGGAAGCCTTAGGGCTGGCTTGGGTGTCTTCGATGTCCTCCCACACCACCTTAATTCTTTTCCACCTCTTTTTCTCTTCATCTCCATCTTGAAACAGATTCAGCTTTCCAACTGAATTCAATAGTATACACTGGTCCATGTCTTGATAGCCACCTGAATCATTGCAAGATAGCTGCAGACCATCCTTGCATCGTCAAATTATCTTTTAGAACATTTATGGACTTAGGTGGTTATGGTTATAGTTTAACATAGACTCGTGCCATTGACTGCTATTCATAGTGCATTGTTATTATGTTTACGTTTCTTTTGTTACAGCTTGTATTTAAAAAAAACTAAATATATTCATTGAACGTGAAAAACATTAGCTGTGGATTAAAGACCCAACATACCCATCATTTCCATCTTGAAACAGGTTCAACTTTTCAACTGCATTCAACAGCGTACACTGGTCAGTGTCAACATAAATCCTTGTAAGATAGCTACAGACCATTCTCGCATCACCAACTTATAATTCAGGACATTTACAGACTTTTGTTAAAGTTAAACAGAGACTCATGCCATTGACTGCTACTAGTAGTACATTACTTATATCCATATATTTCTTTACATTTTAACTTTGAAAAATTCTATAAAAATGTATTGAAAGTAAAAAAACTTTAGCTAAGGATTAAAGTCCCAACATACCTAAAATATATATATATGTGTGCTAGGTATAGGTACTAGCTTGTCTTGATAACCACTAAACACCATGCCACACTTGCAATCCCATCACTGGCCACAACACATCAGTGAAAGGATTGCTATAGAGTATTAGTAGAGAATTATTAAGAATTACTGCCCTAGTTCCATGCCACTAAATGTCTACTTCCCGCTTAGGTCTGCCCTAACATCCAGTCATTGGTTGCTAGGATGCTGGCTGCTGCCTGCAGCATAACAACCAATGGTGCTGCTTGTTCTTAGCTGACTGCATCCTAGCAGTCAAAGATGCTGTGTGAGCCGGAAGCATCTTTGGTTGTTAGTAGTGTTGAGCGAACCCGGACTGTAACGTTCGGGTCCGTACCGAACTTCGGGGTGTCCGGGACCTGGACCCGAACACGGACGTTTCAAAAAACGTTCGGGTTCTGGGTTCTGGTAGTTGATTGCGCATGTTGAATAGCTGCAGGACAGCCAATCAACAAGCGTTTCACTGGTTTGCCCTTAGAAGCCATCACAGCCATGCCTACTAATGGCATGGCTGTGAATGGCCAGTGCATCATGTGACCCAGCCTCTATATGAGGCTGGAGTCACAGTGCTGCATGTCATATGCTCTTGGGTTAGTGTAGGGAGAGGATGCTGCCGGCGTTTTTGTGAGGGACAGATTGCAGACATTTTAACATCTGATCCTGCATCCTGAGATTACTACTACTGTTGCTCTGAGGGACAGATTGCAGAAATTTGAGATTTCACATACTGCTGCTTTGAGTGAAAGATTGCAGATCAAACCCTTCATAACACAACGATCGTTACGATCGTACACAACGATCAGATTGTGGGAGTAATTTGAGATTTCACATACTGCTGCTTTGAGCGATCTGACTGCACTAGGTAGATGCTTCTGCTTAGAGGGACAGATTATTGTTCAAAAATCATCTCCTAGTTCTAAAGGGAGAGGTTCTAGCTGCAGCTGTAAGTGACACATTATTGTTCAAAAATCATCTCCTAATTTATTTGATTTTAATTTATTTTCCCTATCCCCATTTTTTTGTAGGGCACTTGCCCCACTCTTACCCCCATTTTACTTCCTTTTGCAGCCCTCTAGCACTTGCCAGGACATTGTTACAGCCATTTTTGTGCCTAAAAGTTCGGGTCCGGGATAACGTTCGGGCAACGTTCGGTGCCGAACCCGGACTTTTTCCCAAAGTTCGTTCGGACCCGCAGAACCCGAACGTCCAGGTGTTCGCTCAACTCTAGTTGTTATCACACAAGTAGCCACACAATGTAATTGGTTGTTAGGATGCAGAGCAATATTATATTCTTGCAAGATTTGGCCCTTAGACAGTAGATTATACAGCTTGTCAGAAACGCATCAGTGAAAGGATTGCTATAGGAAGCAGAGAATAACTCCCCTAGTTGCATGGTGTTGCTCCCTTACCATCTGAACAAGTAAAGCATCTCTCCTGGAAAGAGAGATTCTGCAGCATTTCAGTCAACAAAGGAGTGATGCCTCACTCATCTGGCCAGCGAAAGAGTCACAAGAAGAACAAAAGGGCGAGATTTGGCCAGACCACCTGCCGAATCTCTGGCATCTGCAGCCAAAATATATTCTTCTACTGTTGGTATCACCAAATGTCTACTTCCCGCTTAGGTCTGCCCCAACATCCAGTCATTGGTTGCTAGGATGCTGGCAGCTGCCTGAACTATAACAACCAATGGTACTGTTTGGTCTCAGCTGACTGCATCCCAGCAACCAAAGATGTTGCGTGAGCCTCAAGTATCTTTGGTTGTTAGGACACAGATGGCCACACAATGTAATTGGTTGTTAGGATGCAGAGCACCAGCGGCCATAAGGGGTCCATAAGGGACGCCGCTCCCTAATCTCCATGTACTGGCCCCTAATCTCCAGGCAGGATCTTGGACGCATAGATTTCTACAAGCTTTTTTCTTTTCTTTTTTTTTGAAGTATATGATTAGAGCCCGAGGCTCTAATTGGCTTCAAAAAGGTTGGGCTCGGGGCAAAGAGCACTGCATCCCAAGTCCACCCACTTGTTGTGACATTAGTGAATCAACATGCTCTTCTCCTCCCGGTCAGTCAGGACAGGAAGTGTGTCTTAAGACCGGATTGGCCTGGAGGAGAAGCCGGGGAAGCCGGCTGCCCAGGCTTTGATGGGGTAAGTGAGGACCTGGGGGGGGGGGGGGTTGGTTTGCCACGCCCACCCAAAAAAAAATCACCAACCTCCACTGCAGAGTACTATTATATTCTTGTAAGATTTGGCCCTTAGACAGTAGATTATACAGGTTTGTCTATGTGGCTATAGTTCTAAAGGGCCAAACTAGTCCTAGTGGATGGAACAGCAATACAGGAACAAGGCAAATGAGTTATACAGTAGCAAAGAGACACAGAGGGATTGATTTATTAACAACTTCAGCCCTGGAAGGATTTTCCCCCTTCCTGACCAGAGCACTTTTTGCAGTTTGGCACTGCGTCTCTTTAATTCACAATTGCACGGTCGTGCAATGCTGTACCCAAACAAGATTGACATCCTTTTTTCCCACAAATAGAGCTTTCTTTTGGTGGCATTTGATCACCTCTGCGGTTTTTATTTTTTGCACTATAAACAAACAAAGAGCGACAATTTTGAAAAAAAACAATATTTTTTATTTTTGCTATAATACATATCCAAAAAAAAATATGAAAAACAAATGTATTTATTAGTTTAGTCCAATATATATTCTGCCACATATTTTTGGTAAAAAAAAAAAAAAAGCAATAAGCGTATATTGATTGGTTTGCGCAAAAGTTATAGCGTCTACAAATTATGAGAATTGATTTATGGCATTTTTATTATTATTTTTTTTTACTACTAATAGCGGTGATCTTTATCGGGACTGCAATATTGCGGTGGACTTATCAGACACTTTTGACAGTTTTTTGGGACCATTGTAATTTATATAGCAATCAGTGCTATGAAAATGCACTGATTACTGTGTAAATGTCACTGGCAGGGAAGGAGTTAACACTAGGGAGCGATCAAAAAGTTAAATGTGTTCCCTGTCAGTGTGTTCTAACTGTATGGGGGCTGGGATGACTGGGGGAGAAGAGAGATCGCTGCTCCCATATACTTTGAACACACAATCACTCTCCTCTGCACTGTCAGTACAGGGATCCGCTTGTTTACATTCACGGACCCCCTTTCTGTCACTGCGGGGGAGCGATCGCGGGTAGCCGGCGGACATCGAGTGCCCACAGTACACACCCCCGCGCCCGCCGTCAGGTGACGGTGATTCGCGCAGGAGAGACATGTTGCCGCCGTCAATCCAAACCTGCGGGCAGTCGTCAACTGGTTAAAGGCAAATGGGCTGTTCACTTTGCAAGGGAAGGTGCATTTGAGTTCTCCTCAGAGGTTAGTACAATTTGCTAAGAAATCACAATCACGTGCAAGGAACCTTGCACATGATTGGATGACGAAAGTTCCCCACACACGGCTAACGTGTAAGGTAAAGTCTACAGGCTTGGAAAGATCAGTTTGTAAATGGATAGAAAACTGGCTAAAAGACCGATTTCAGAGAGTAGTGGTTAATGATTCTTACTCTGAATGGTCTAAGGTTATCAGTGGTGTACCCCAAGGTTCAGTGTTGGGACCCTTACTTTTCAATTTATTTATAAATGTTATAGAGTCTGGGATTAAAAGTACCATTTCAGTGTTTGCAGATGACACCAAGCTATGCAGTGGAATAACGTCCTTACAGGATGTCTCCAACTTACAAGCCAGCCTCAATGCACTTTTTAATTGGGCGACTATGTGGCAAATGAAGTTTAATATTGATACATGTAAAGTTATGCATTTGGGGGCTAAGTATATGCATGCATCGTACATACGGGGAAGAGTACAACTGGAGGAATCCATAGTGGAGAAGGATGCAATGCCAAGCTGCGGTTTCCAAAGCAAGCAAAATCCTTTCTTGTATTAAGAGAGGTATGGACTCCAGAGAGAGAGAGACTTCATTTTGTCCCCCTGTACAAATCATTAGTAATACCTCATCTGGAATATGCAGTTCAGTTTTGGGCACCAAATCTCAAAAAGGAAATCGGGGAACTGGAGAAAGTGCAGAGAAGGGCAACCAAACTAATAAGAGGCATGGAGGAGCTCAGCTATGAGGAAAGATTAGAGGATCTGAATTTATTCTCTCTTGAGAAGAGAAGATTAAGAGGGGATATGATCAACATGTACAAATACATAAGTGGTCCATATAGTGAACTTGGTGTTGAGCAGGGGCGTAACGATAGGGGTTGCAGGGGTTGCAATTGCAACCGGGCCCATGGTCCAGGGGGCCCATGTGCCTCCCTTTTACACCTGGATAGGAGGGATGGTGGGGGTGGCATTTAGAGGAACCAATCTCCTCCATTTTCTTCTATCCAGTTTACTTGTCTTCTGCGCTGTTCCCAGGGTCCCTGCAGTACTGTAATAAAGGGACCCGTGATAGGAGTAAAGGGCCCCAGGATCAGTGGGAAGAGGGAAGGGCCAGGTGTCAGGGGTCAGGGGGCCCTTCATAATTTCTTGCATCGGGGCCCTGAAGTTTCTAGTTACGCCTCTGGTGTTGAGTTATTTACTTTAAGGTCATCACAGAGGACAAGGGGTACTCTTTAAGTCTAGAGGAAAAAAGATTTCATCTCCAAATAAAGGTTTCTTCACAGTTAGAGCTGTGAAAATGTGGAATAGACTCCCCCCAGAGGTAGTTTTGGCCGCACGGTAGATTGCTTTAAAAAAAACCTGAATTATTTCCTTAATGTAAATAATATAACTGGGTACTAACATTTTTAGGTAAAGTTGATTCAGGGAAAACCTGATTGTCTCTCGGGGGATCAGGAAGGAATTTTTTCCCCTGCTATAGCAAATTGGATCATTGGCTTTGCTGCAGTTTTTTGCTTTCCTCTGGATCAACTGTGGGTTAAGGATTGTATAAGGGGTTGTATGGTTATATATAATTTTTCTATTTTTTCTTTTTTAGTTTAACTAGATGGACTTGTGTCGTTTTTTCAACCTGACTAACTATGTAACTATGTAAGTCATAGGTTGGGTAGAAGGGTGTCTGCTCCATCTCAACTGCGCTCAGTCTGTGTATACACCGTTTGTGACATCTGCTCAGATTTCTTAATCTTAATGTAAGTGCACTACTTTGAATAAAATTTGCTTGCTTTTATCGGATTTACACTATGCGGAGTTCTTTTTGCTTACCTCCCTCCGTGGCTGTTATCATATCCATGTGAGCTCTAGTGGCATCCCATCCCCTAAGATCGATTGAAGAAGAGGATCGGATTGTTGCAATATGTGGATGTTTTTGCTTCTATCTGAGGGTAAGAGCACCCAACCTTAATGTGCACCTGGCCTGTGGAAAGCACTAGGTGTTCTTTATACTTTAATCGCTTATAAGGCCCTATTATCAGCAGTGTCTGGTAAGAGTATACAGACATTCTTTGGTGGTGGGAATCATGTCACCTGGATACTACTGTTTTAACACTTACGAACATTGCAAGAAAAACACACATTGGATGTTTAGAGATTTTTATTGACTTTTATTCATTTTCAGAGTTATATTGTTTTGTATCACCATTATATTATATTGTTTTGTATTACTTTTACTACTATCTACCTTTATATGGTTGTTATATATTCACCCATGCGTGGCATTTTGTTACACTAACTATGTAAGTCAGCAGAGTTTCACCGCATTCATTAAGCTCTGGGCAAAATTCACTTGCAAAGTGCAACCTCCCTTGCAAAGTGAACAGTATCCTAAAGAGTAGTTAATAAAGGAACATGGGTCAGAACCAACATGGTATTGATAGATTTATAAAGGATGAGAGGGTACCTGTCAGGGTCCTGAACAAATGTCAAAATCAGGACAAAGAACAAGGGCAAACTCACGAGTCACAGCAAGATAAGGGTCGTTGGACTTCAAGCAAGTCAGGGAAGAAATATCACAATGAAAATGGAACAAAGGAAAGTGTAGTAGTTTTGTAAATACTATTTCTATCTTTTTTTACTTTTTATTTATGTGATAAAAAAGCATTCCAGAATGCATTATGGCAATACAATTTTTGTTTTCCCTTACAATTCAATGCAAAAGCAATCTGTAGCATATTAAAAAAAAAAACTTCTATTGTGTAAATGACAAGGATGTAAATGAGTAACTGTAAAACTGTTTCTGGACTTGACATCTAAATAACATAGTATGAGTCTATATTTATTATACTGGAGTAACAGCAGGGAACTCATAGAGGTATAGTGTTTTTGTAGGGCATTTATATATACACGAGTATATCCAGAGAATATATCAGAATTTTTTTTAAACTATACTTTAAGGGCTATTAGACGAGTAAGAGATTTTATGTTGGAAGGTTTGGGGGTTTATGATCAGAGGGTCTCACTGATGCATTCAATAAACTTTAATAATTTCTTTGGGTATTTGCTTATATAAGATTTTCAGCCAATTTAAATCTGTCCTCCAACAATACCATTCCTGCCTCCATACTGCCAAACAGACCTACTTTATCACTTTTATCAACAACCTCTCACGGAGCCCCCGTCAACTCTTTTCTACCTTTAACGCTCTACTTCGTCCTCCATTACCTCCACCCACCAACTTGCTCACTGCCCAGGAGATTGCTTATCACTTTAAAAATAAGATTGATACAATTCGTCTCGAGATCTCCTCTCTACAGATTTCTCACTCCCTTCACACTCTTTGTCTTCCTGCACAATCATACTCGTGTTTAACCCAGCTTCCATAGAGGAAGTCACTAAACTTCTCTCTAACGCCCACCTAACCTCCTGCCCCCTAGACCCCATTCCTTCTTGACTACTACAGTCACCCTCTGACGCTATCCTACACTCTTTAACTCATATCTTCAACCTCTCCCTCTCTACTGGCATCTTCCCCAACCCTCTAAAACATGCACTAGTCACTCCCATACCAAAAAAGGCCACACTGGACCCCACTAATCTTAACAACCTAAGACCCATCTCCTTACCCCCTTTTGCCTCCAAAATCCTTGAACGTTTAGACCACCTCACTGAAAACAACCTTCTTGATCCCCTTCAGTCTGGATTTCGTCCACACCACTCCACAGAAACTGCCCTCCTAAAACTCACAAATTACTTACTAACAGCAAAAACCAACGGTCATTATTCCGTACTCTTACTCTTGGACCTCTCTGCTGCCTTTGATATAGTTGATCCCCCCCTCCTATTCAAAAAACTCAATTTGCTTGGTCTCCATGGCTGTGCTCTCCATTGGTTGGAATCTTACCTATCTCACCGCACCTTCAGTGTCACTTACAACTCCACTTCCTCCTCTCCAACTCCTCTCACCGTTGGGGTCCCCCAAGGTTCTGTCCTTGGACCCCTACTATTCTCAATCTACATGTCCTCCCTGGGTCAGCTGATAATCTCCCATGGCCGATGACACCCAAATCTATCTCTCTACCCCTCAGCTTACCCCATCAGTCTCCTCACAGATCACTGCCTTACTAACAGACATATCAGCCTGGATGTCACAGCACTTCCTCAAACTGAATCTATCTAAAACTGAGCTCATAATATTTCCTCCCCCACGTGCCCCTTCCCTTGACTTCTCTGTTAAGATCAATGGCACAACTATTAGTGCTTCCCCACATGCCAGGGTGCTAGGGGTAACCCTAGACTGAACTGTCTTTTCAAGACCACATCCAATCCCTGTCCAAATCATGCCGCCTCAGCCTAAGCAACATCACTAGAATACGCCCCTTTTTAACCAATGACACCACCAAGCTTCTAATTCACTCTCTGGTTATCTCTCGCCTCCACTACTGCAACTCTCTCCTCATTGGATTACCTCTGCATAGATTATCCCCCCTTCAGTCAATAATGAATGCTGCTGCAACACTTATCTACCTTGCCAACCACTCAGTGTCCTCCACCCCTCTCTGCCAATCTCTCCACTGGCTTCCACTCACCCAACATATAAAATTCAAAGTACTAACAATAATTTACAAAGCCATCCACAACTCTGCCCCCAGCTACATCTCTAACCTAGTCTCAAAATACCAACCAAGCCTGCTCTCTAGCTCCCTTGTCACCTCTTCCCATGCTTGCCTCTATGATTTCTCGAGAGCTTCTCCCATCCTTTGGAACTCCCTACCCCAATCAGTCCGACTGTCTTCTAATCTATCCATCTTTAGACGATCCCTGAAAACCTTTCTCTTTAAAGAAGCCTATCCTGCTTCTACCTAATACTCTTTCTTTCTACATCAGCTCATCCCCCACAGCTTTAACTTTTGTATCAATTGACCCTCCCTCTTAGATTGTAAGCTCTAACGAGCAGGGCCCTCTGATTCCTCTTGTACCAAATTGGAATGTAACTGTACTGTCTGCCTTCATTTTGTAAAGTGCTGCGCAAACTGCTGGCACTATATAAATCCTGTATAATAATAATAATAATAATAATAATACCTGTAACAAACAAATGGCCCCTGCCCCCACCTATAATTGGCCTTCACAGCAAGGAGTACATGGTAGTGCAATACATGTGTAGCGGAGGGATAAAATCCTGCATCACTGACACAGCCTGCTACAGCCAAAGAGGGATTTGCTTCCCCCCTCCCTCAGGAATTTATAAACTCACACACACTTGTTAGTGCAGCCTGATTTGCTCTGGCTGCTGTTTGTTGATTGGGACTTGAAGTCAGCCAGCTCAGGAGGAGCATCAAGCAGTAGAACTGCATCCTGGGAAATGGAGTTCGAAGTGCTGGGATTCCCATTAGACTGATTGGGATGCAGACTACAAATCCCAGTATTCTGGCTGAAGGAAGGAGGTTAACAGGAAGGAAAGACCTGGAAGAGATCAGAAGAGCAGCAGCCTCGTGTCTGGAGGGAAAGGGAAGGCTTCAGGGAGCTGTGTATGTGAAAGAGCATCCCAGAGTCTGCTCAAGGATCGACTCATCCCTGCCTCGATCGTGGTGGTGATCACTGCAGTTGAAATCAGAAGTGTTGCTGGAGAGTCCTGCAGAGGCTGATCGGGCTGGAGTGTCAGTCGGACGCTCGCCCTGTTGTAGCAGTGACAGAGCGGTTGATCCTCCCCCAGAAGAACTGGAAAAAGGGTGAGACCAGCAAATACCTGATTAAGTCAGTGACTGTTATGACTGTGTGTTTTAACTTGAATGCCTCTGAAAACAGTGTATTGAAAAGAGGGCATCAGTCCTGGATATCACTTCACAGTGACGGATCCTTTGTTACCTGCTTTACTCAAGCCTTTCTCTGGATTGCAAACAAGTTGATCTAGACTGCATACCTTCAGGGCCCCTACTAAGTGAAGATTCATAAGTGCACCAACCAAAGACCAAGTGCAGAGCTCTGCTAGAGACAAGAGACTATTGTGCTAAGCTTGGGGTGTAGTATTTAAATACAGT
>BLSH010451925.1:404367-422957 GCA_018402905.1 Glandirana rugosa
GATACCTCGGAGAGTATTCAAATGTTCAATCCTGACGTCTTTATAACCCCACGGACTTCGTTAAGGTGTCGAATACATAAATAAACGTTTACGCATGATTGATTTGGGGACAAAAATTGCGTGCGAAAATCTGTCGTTTTTCTAATTGCTAAATGTTGATCTGTATTGTGAATGTTATTACATTGGTTTTTGCAGTCTGTACAGTAAATACCAATCTGAATAATTGCATTTTAGACTCAGTGTTGATGATTACAGTATTGCTCCATAGTGGAATCCGGTGTGCCAGAGTGGTCAAGTTTGTTTAAAGGGTTGTACTGTCAGAGTAGTAAATTATATCTTCAAACTCAGCCGGTCCTACGGGGGTAAGCGCTACACATGCAAAACAAAACCAAAGAAAATTCCCACCTCAACTCACCAACCAGTCTGCTACCAACCAAATTATGCTGTCTAAAAGCGTGCGTTAAAAACAGGGGTTTAGTTAGTACGCATTTGCAAATAAATACATAAGCTGTGGAATTGCTTCAGGCACCCCAATATTTCTGCAGTCCTAACTTGTAAACTTATGAGAGGCTCCATAGTAGAAGCACATGCATTCTAATGGATAGATAGAGGGCAAGTGAGCCTGGAGGAAGCCCTCCCCTCCTTAAAGGCACAGGGGTGCACTGGACGCACAGCATATAGCAAAATGGCAGCAAAGGTGTCCAGTGTGTCCCTTTACCAATATTACATCAGTAACAAACAAATGGCCCTTGCCTTCACCTATAACTGGCCTTCACAGCAAGGAGCACATGGATGGACAACACATGCAGATCAAAACCAAAGAAAATTCCCAGCTCAATTAACCAACCAGTCTGCAACCAACTGAATGATCCCGTCTAATAGTTTGCATTAAAAACAGGGGTTTATTTGCGTAAGCTGCAGAGCCACTCCAAGGCACCCCACTTGCCGCCATTGTGCTATGTGTTGGGTATCCAGTGTGCCTCTGTGCCTTTAAGGAAAGTTGAGCTACCTCCAGGTTCACCTGCCCTCTATCTATCCATTAGAATGAATGTGCTTCTACTATGGAGGCTAGAAATATTGGGGTGCCTTGAAGCAGCTCTGCAGCTTATGCATGCATTTGCAAATGCATAATAACTAAACCCCTGTTTTAACACATACTGTTAGACAGGATAATTTGGTTGGTAGCAGGCTGGTTGGTGAGTTGAGCTGGGAATTTTCTTTGGTTTTGTTTTGTTTGCTTATCCCGGGGCTCAGATTTGGTTAAAAGCCAGCTCCTTTACCAGTTCCCGACTGCCCACCTTGGACTGACGGCGGCAACATGGCTCTCCTGCGCAAAACGCTGTCACCTGACGGCCGCTGCAGGAGTGAGTATTGTGGGCACGCTCACACTTTAGCAGGGGAGCCAATCAGCTGATGGGGCGGAATCAATGTCCTCCGGCTACCCCCAATCGCTCCCCGGCATGTATGTAAACAAGCAGATTCCCGTTCTGAAAGGGGAGAGGAGAGTGATCATATGTTCCCAGTATATGGGAGCAGCAATCACTCTCCTTCCCCAGTCATCCCAGCCACCACACAGTTAGAAACACCAAGCAGGGAACACATTTAACCCCTTAATCGCCCCCTAGTGTTAACCCCTTCCCTGCCAGTGACTTTTATACAGTAATCAGTGTCAAAAGTGTCTGATATGTCCGCTGCAATATCACAGTCCCGCTAAAAATTGCAGATCACCGCCATTACTAGTAAAAAAAAAGAAGTAAAAACGCCATAAATCAATTCTCATGGTTTGTAGACGATATAACTTTTGCGCAAACCAATCAATATACACTTATTGCGATTTATTTTACCAAAAAATATGAGGAAGAATACATATCAGCCTAAACTGATGAATAAATTTGTTTTTATATATATATATATATATATATATATATATATATTTTGTGAATATGTATTATAGCAAAAAGTAACAAATATTGTTTTTTTTTTCAAAATTGGCACTCTTTGTTTGTTTATAGCGCAAAAAATAAAAACCACAGAGGTAATCAAATACCACCAAAAGAAAGCTCTATTTGTCAGAAAAAAAGGATGTCAATTTTGTCTGGGTACAACGTCGTACGACCGCGCAATTGTCAGTTAAAGCGACACAATGTCGAATCGCAAAAAGTGATCTGGTCAGGAAGGTGGTAAATCCTTCTGGGGCTGAAGTGGTTAATAAAGCCAACATTTTGTCACTCTGTTTTTCAGGTGGCCGTTTTGTGTCACCACCTCTCTTAGGTTTGGGCTAATTGGGCAATGGTGCAGCAGCCCCCCCCCCCCTTCTGTTCCTCTTCTAAAGCCTCCTCTGCCATTTGTGGATTTGGAGACCCAGTATTTTGAGGCTTCTGTCTTTGCACTGATGGATCTTCTGCATCAGGATTCGTTGTCCCAGCAGGTGTCTGCGCTGCAAATCCAAAATCAAACCAGCCCATTTTTTTTTAGTTGGGAAATAATTGTAAAGAAACACAGATTCAAGATAACCTTTTATCCTAAATTACCTTCTCATCTCCAGAATGAGTTTAAAAAATGCAAGGTCCTTAGCGTAAAAGTAGGGTGTGAAGGGCTTTGCAGCAGAACCACTTCTCACGCTCTGTTGTTTTTTTAAATGACTGTTATAATTTTGCCATCTGGTTTGCAAACATTTTACGGCAAAACATAAAATACATATTTTTTATATATTTTCAGATACCTGGCAACTGGACATTCAATTTCTAATCTGCATTTTCAGCTGTTTATTGGAAAATAAACTGCGAGCTACATTATCCTGGACACATGCTCCATCATTTGGGAGGTTCTTAAGGAGGTTATCATCCTGAAACCTACACCAGACGAATGGGAACACATAAAGCGAATCTCTTCTGGTGGAGCTGCAATTTTCTGAATTGTGTGGGTGCTATTGATGGGAAGCATATCGGCATCCTGAAGCCAGTAGCCAGTGGCAGCAGCTTTTATAACTATAAAAAATATTTTTTGATTGTGCTTTGTGCCATGGCGGATGCCAATTACCATTTTGTATATATAGATATAGGGTCCTACAGGTGAAGTTCTGACTCTAGTATATTTGCCCATTGCACCTTGGGGCATCTGCTGCAAGAAAATAGGCTGGAACTACCAGCCAATAGGCCGCTCCCAGGAACTAGTGGGCCTGCGATGCCATATATCTGTGTGGCGTATGAAGCGTTCGCGCTAGGTGAACACCTTCTCAGACCTTTTCAAGCCACTCTTTGAACACTGAAAGAAGGGTGCTCAATTATCGCCTCACTAGGGCCAGGTGAGTTGTTGAATGCACTTTTGGCATACTGGCCAACAAATGGCATTTGTTGCACATGCCAATATATCTAAATATGCAACGTGATGTACAGGCTGTGAAAGCAACATGTACTCTTCATAATTTTAGCCTGACAGGTTCCAATTTGAGGACACCCTTGGCAATCAAGCCGTGACAAGAGCAGAACTGAGATCCACTCAGGGCAGCAGGAGTGGTGCTGCGTTTCTTCAAAAAGCAAAAAGCATGAAAAACACATTGCTGTGAATGGAGCCTAAGACCGGAAGTGTGTTACTGGCCAGATGAGCAGGTGAGATTAAAGAGAGAAAAGCCTACAAGAGGAAAGCAAATGTAACCAACAGTTTGGGAAGGTGTAATGTATTACATTTTTGTTTTTGGGTATACTACTGCTTTAACTACTTGTTTTACCAACAATTGGATCATTAAAAATCTTAACAACAAAATAAGGTATTGTAAAATTACTTTTTTGCTCATGTCAGCCAAGGCTTGAACCTAGATTTATTTGCTTTAATAAGACCTTAAAGTGATACATGTATATGTAATGCCCAGACTGCTGTTATTGTCACTGTATTGAGTCACCTTGTTCTTTGTTTTGTCTCCCCCTTTCTTCTTTTTTCCCCTCGTTTTTTTTTCCCCCCCTTCCCACCAGCGCCCCTTACTTTCGTCATTGCCATGCGCCATGCTTGGGAGCTTTGGCTTGTTTTGGGAGGTCCTTGCAGTCCTCCACCTGGGAAGCCATCCTGTGCTCTCCACAACCAGCTGGGACGGTGCTGCTCAGTCAGCTTCTGAGGGGGGTGCCCGTTTGGGGAGTCCCACACTGGATCCTTCCCCTCTTTTTCTTCCTTCTCATTTTCCCTCCCCCCTCTTTCTCCCCATGTTCTTGGTGGCTTTCAGTATACGTGTACATTTCCTCAGCACTGGGTAAGATGTTTTGTTTCTATTTGATCTGTTTTCTGACTGCGATTGACCAACAACTACTTTTATGTGCTAATATGTAACGCTCTTTTTTTAGAATCTTGATCATTCCATTTGATGTACAATATTGCCCGTGAAGAAGGGAATTGCTCCCGAAACATGTAGGGTACACATCTTAGAAGGAATATTTGTCAAGCTCCGGTTACAAATTTAACTAATGAACCTTGATTTTATGGATAATGTATGAACTATGTTTGGTCATACGTTTTTAATGTCGTTTGTACAAATAAAACTTTGAATCTTCTATAAATTGTTACTTTCTTATTATATTGTTATATTGTTTCTTACATAAAACTGCCTAAAAAGTCCCACTATTGTACTGGAGGAGTACTTAATACAAATAAAGTGATACTAAAGGCTTGTTTTTTTTTTCTGTGCAATAGCATAGCACAAAGCAGTCCTTACCTCCTCTTTTGCAGCCCTAGTGCTTTCCACTCCTCTTCTCCGTGTGGCCCCATAGAGAGCTGCTTGCTATGGAGGCACACATGAAGGCTGCCAAGCAGGGCTGTGTGCATCCATTCGCCCAACATGGTGTTGCTCGGACCCACCCCATGCTCTCTCCTCACAGGATTTGATTGACATCAGCAGGAGCCAATGGCTCTCAGTGCTGCCTCTCTGCCTATAAAAGCAGGGGAGAGACAAGTGCTGCTGCAGATGAGCACAGCAGTGGATTGATACAGGACTCAGGTAAGTACTTAGGGAGGGGGTGGGCGGGAACAGCTAGTAGATGGTGTTTTAACTTAATACAGTTACATTCTGTGTACATTTCCTGCACTGCACATGAATGTGCTGCCTTTGCAAGATGTACTGTACATGGGTGCCATTTATTATTATTGCCACCTGAAACCATCTCATAAATACAGCATGCTTGTGGCCACTAAACCATGTGGTACCATAGTACCATGCTGTTTACTGCAGTATGATTGGCAAAAGTGGTACCTGCACTATTTTTTGTGCGTTTTGGTGCGGTTTGCAGCCCATTGAAATTAATGGACTGTCAAAACTGGACTGTGCAGGAAAGCGATTAGAAATGTTTTTGAATCAATTTTGAATAGTTTTCGAATTTGAAGAGTTTTCAAATTTGAATCATTTTCAAATTCAAATCATTTTCGAATTTGAATAATTTTTGAATCGTTTTTCAATTTCCAAGGAGAATGGGGTGGAGTGGAAAGTGGAGGAATAGAATGGAAAAAGATAGAATACAATAGAAGGGAATATAACAGAAAATGAAAGAATATAATGTGGTGGAGTGGAACAGAGCTGTTTTACTCTGTTGTATTCTATTCTTTTGTTTTCTGTTATATTCTTTTCTAGTCTATTGTTTTTTTTTCCTGTTCTATTCCTTTGTCTTCTATTCTATTTTGTTCTCTTTGGAATTTGGAAAACTATTCAAATTCAAGGCCTTTTTGAATTCAAATTTAAAAACTATTGGAATTGGAAAACTTTTCTAATTCGAATTTGAAAACTTTTCAAATTCGAAAAGTATTCAAAAACGATTAGAAAATTATTCGAATTCGAATTTCATCAGAATTTCTTTTGTTATTTCGGATTCATTTAAATTCGGTACTATTTTAATTTGGAAATTTGGATACATCAGACTTTCTCACAAACGAATATTCATCCAAATTTTAAATCAGAACGAAACTAACCGCACATCTCTAGTGCCTGGTTTCCTCCAGACATGATGCCTGCTATTCAGGCCAAAAAGTTCAATCTTTGTTTCATCAGACCAGAGAATTTTGTTTCTCATGGTCCGAAAGTCCTTCAGGTGTCTTTTGGAAAACTCCAGGCGGGCTCTCATGTGCTCTGTACTGAGGAGTGGCTTCCATCTGGCCACTCTACCATACAGGCCTGATTGGTGGAGTGCTGCAGAGATGGTTGTTCTTCTGAAAGGTTCTCCTCTCTCCACAGAGAAGCTCTGTCAGAGTGACCATTGTGTTCTTGGTCACCTTACTGACTAAGGCCCTTCTCCCCCAATTGCTCAGTTTGGACAGGTGGCTCGCTCTAGGAAGAGTCCTGGTGGTTCCAAACATCTTCCATTTACGGATTACCGAGGCAACTGAGCTCATTAGGATCTTCAATGCTGCAGAAGTTTTTCTGTACCCTTCCCCAGATCTGTGCCTCCATACAATCCTGTCTTGGAGGTCTACAGAAAATTCCTTGGACTTCATGGCTTGGTTTGTGCTCTGACATACACTGTTGACTGTGGGACCTTATATAGACAGGTGTGTGCCTTTCCAAATCATGTCCAATCAACTGAATTTACCACAGGTGGACTCCAATCAAGTTGTAGAAACAACTCTAGGATGATCAGTGGAAACCGGATGCACTTGAGCTAAATTTTGAGTGTCATGGCAGAGGCTGTGAATACTTATGTTTTGTTTGTTTTTTGATTCTTAATAAATTTGAAAAGATTTCAAGCAAACTTCTTTCATGTTGTCATTATGGGATGTTGTTTGTAGAATTTTTAGGAAAACAATTAATAAATCTATTTTGGAATAAGGCTGTACCATAACAAAATGTGGAAAAAGTGAAGCCCTGTGAATACTTTCTGGATGCAATGTAATCATATTGATAAGCAATATTCCTAATTCATCTTTATAATTATTGACAAAACAAACTGGCCAGCCCCGTGCATTTTATACTATATTACAGTTTAGACATTAGCTCCTTTTATGTAAAAGAACAAAAGAAATGTTACCTTTGTGTATTTAATACAACCCATAACCTGTCAATGAAAGTAAAAAATCAATTAAGTAAATTAGATACATTAATTACATGAGATACAACAACACTGGTAATGAGTATTGCTCACTACTGGGCAACATCTGTTGTTAGACAATCAACCAATTAGTAAGTCCATTGTACTAATAAAGTTCAAGGGCGCATCCTACTGGCTGTGACTGAATAATATTTTGGAGGAACAAATCCAGGTATCCGTCCTTGAAGCCATCACAGAAATTCCAATCTGGTGAGCCATTACTTCTAATTATATTCAGCGGCATATAAGTAAAAATAATGAAGTTACAGAACAGATAAAAGAATAACATTAAACGCGTAAAAGAAATGGCATTACATAAAATCTGAATGCTTACATTTGTTAATACATTCAAAAAAAATTACAGATTAATCAAAAAAAAGTGGGAGGGCAGACTTGATGGACCTCTTGGTCTTTTTTATGCTGGAATCTGGTTGGATAGTATTGGCAATACCTTCCCTTTTTGAAATCATACAACCATTGTTTTCTTTTGGATAAATTAAGTTAAGTTTTTATTGCTGTCATAACTAGGGAGCTTCACCCTATCTATTTTTCCATTGTCCATGAGATTGAAAGTAAGAAAAAGTCCAAAATTTAAAGGGCGAGTCTTTTAATGGAAACACTTGACAATTGTTCAAGATAGAATTTCTCTTCCTTTAGAATAGGGATGGGCCGAACACCCCCTTCCCCCTGGTTCAGTTCGTACCAGAACATGCGAACAGGCAATAAATTTGTGCGAACATTCAAACCCTATTAAAGTCTATGGGTCCCGAACATGAAAAATCAAAAATGCTCATTTTAAAAGGCAATGTTATTGCAATATTATTGCCACAAAAAGTGTATCGGGACCATTGTGCTGCCCTAGGGGACATGTATCAATGCAAAAAAAGTTTTTAAATTGATCGTTTTTTCAGGAGCAGTGTTTTTAATAATGCTGAAAGTGAAAAAATAAAAATGAAATATTCCTTTAAATATCATGCCTGGGGGTCCCCTTAGTCTGCCTGTAAAAGAGTGCATCTCTGTGATGTTTAGAACAGTGTCGCAGCAAAATGACATTTCTCTTTCTTTTTTTTCTTTTTTTTTTTTTTTTCCAACGGAGCTTTATTGAATATAAAAGGAACAATACAAATATCCAGAGAATAATGTATGTCACAATGGTGTATCACAACAGAAAGCAAGAGTATGAACATACATTGACCTTATCCATTACGGGGAGACCTCTCTATGATGTGTTAACTGAGCGGTGCAGCTTACTCATTGGGACTTTGTGGTGAGATTTTATTGGTTAAGAAGGCAAGCACTAATGCCGTCGCGCAAAATGACATTTCTAAAAGAAAAATTGTCACTTAAAATCACTCGTGGCTGTAATGTATTGCTGGCTCCAGGCAATATAGATAAAAAAATCAAGGAAAACATTTGCTGGGGGTCCATACCAGGTCTTTCGGGTCTAGTATGGATTTTAAGGGGAATGCCACGCCAAATTTTTTTAACAAATTGACATGGGGTCCCCAGCATAATCCAGATAGACCCTTATCCGAGCATGCAACCTGGCTGGGCAGGATGGGGGAGGGGACGAGCGAGTGACCCCCCCTCCTGACTCGTACCAGGCTACATGCCCTCAACATGGGGGGTGGGTGCTTTGGGGCAGGGGGGCTCTGCCCCCCCACCCCAAAGCACCTTGTCCCCATGTTGATGGGGACAAGAGCCTCTCCCCGACAGCCCTGGGCTGTCGTTGTCGGGGTCTGTGGGTGGGGGGCTTATCAGAATCTGTAAGCCCCCTTTAACAAGGGGTCCTCCAGATCTGACCCCCCATGTGAATGGGTGTCGGGTACTTTGTACCCCTACTCATTCACCAAAAATGTGTCAAAACAGTAAAAATTACAGTAGACAATTTGGGACAAGTTCTTTATTAAAAAAAGAAAAAAAGTGTCCCCCGTTCTAATCCATCATCAATCACAGGGCGCGATGACCACAAAAAAAAAAACGAAACAGCTCCTCTGCCGACTGACCAATTTTTGCTTTGAAATTTTATTCATAATCAAAGGTGGGGCCACCCAGTGAGGTAACTGAGTGACCCTGCCCCCCTCTGACATCACATGACATCCGATGGGGGTGCGGTCACACGCTTATGTCACCAAGTGGCCCCGCCCTTGCATATAAATAAACTGTCACCGCAACAAGAGATCAGACGGCGGGAGACCTCCCATCGGGGAGGAGCTGTGCACACCGTGATCTCAATGCATTATGGGGCAAACTCGCCACGAGTGGCCCATAATGTTCTAAATTCGACTCGAACAGCAGGCCCATCCCTTCTTTAGAAAGGTCACATCACACCTCATGTTGCTCTTGAAACAGAAAGTGAAAGAAAATGTTCAAAAAGGAAACTGTAAAAAAAAGTTTTTGCTTTATGATATGCTTTAAGGTTTGTAACCTTAAGGAGCCTGGAATCATCAGCCAAGCACATTGATAAAAGCAAAGGGTGAGTTTTCCAATGGAGATACTTGACAATTGTCCAATATAGATT
Organism: Glandirana rugosa; assembly: GCA_018402905.1. NCBI lineage: Eukaryota > Metazoa > Chordata > Amphibia > Anura > Ranidae > Glandirana > Glandirana rugosa. Next base: position 413,944 of record BLSH010451925.1, read on the forward strand.
TTCCCTTCCTTTGGAGAGATCAGATCACCTTTCACTTTATGTTGGGTCTTGAGACAGAAAGTGAAATAAATGTTCAAAAAGTATACAAACTGGAAAAAGATAAAACGGTTTCGCTTTAGATATGCTTGCTATGGGGGCACCCGAGCCGAGTCACAGTTCCCTGTGCCCATTCAGACATGGAGCCCAACCCACCCCCATCCCCCTCTCTCCCCTAATTGGCTTACTGCATTTAATTGACCCCAGCAGGAGAAAATGGCACCACTGCTGTGTCTCAGCCAATGAGGAAGGAGAATCTTAGATTGCTGAAACACTCGTGGACATCGCTGGACAGAGAGGGACCTCAGGTAAGTATTAGGGAGGTTGAGGGGGGCTGCTGCACACAGAAGGCTTTTTATCTTAATTCATAGAATGCGTTAATATAAAAAAAACTTTCTGACTTTACAACCCCTTTAAAGCTTGCATCTTTGAGAAGCTGAGATCATCAGCTAAGAATATTGGTAAAAGTAAACAATCATTTTATTTTCAAAAAGTAAGCAAATAGAAACCTTATTCTCAGAAACCAAAAATAGACCATCAACAGCTGGTACAAAAATAAAGGGTCGGCTCACCGCCAGTCATTCTTGTCCATTACCAGGGTTTTTTTGAAAGCTCCTCTTTCAGGGGTCCCAAAGAGGATGTCTCCACTATTCAGCCACTGTGTCTCAGCTACAATCTAGCCCACATTGCTCACTTTGCTTTACTCCACTTTACAGACAGGTGCCGACTGCCTGCTCCTCCCTCCCTGGTCCCCCATGCAGACAGGCTAACGTCTACAGGACCAGTCCCAGAAATCAGACTTTGGAAGTTCTTTCCCACCTCAAAAGTCTTTCCTAACATCCAAATTCTGGGTCCCAAAGAGGACTTACCAATCCAATACTGAAAATAAGTCCTCTTTTGTCCAACCGGACTACCCCGAAAACCCTCACCCTACATGGGTGAGAACTATTCCAAAATACATATCAGTTGTCCCCTTTAAAGGGACCACAACTTAAACAATGGGGAAACATACCTGCCATCCAGGACAGAAAGGATCCAGGACCCGTCAACCTGTACAGGCTATACACCATTATTGTTATTAAACCTGAGCAAAAATTACTATCATCCCTATATCATTTTATACAAATTAGGAAAGTTGAGCCTTTCAAGACTTTAGCACTTTTAACCAACTACCTAAACTTTACCCCATGAAATCCTCTAGAAGGCTAACACAATTCAAAAGCCAGCAGGTGAATAATTTTCCTAAAGATTTTCTTCTGTAAAGTGTGATGGGTAAAGCGTGTTATGCAAGACAGAATGTTGCAAATAGAAAATATAAAAATGAAAAATTATAGAAATAAATCACCTGTAACAATGGGTATCCCACATTGGGGGATGCTGTTGTATTCATCCCAACAGTAGTACCAAACATCCGATGCTGAAACCTTTAGTTCCAGCTCTCACACAATGCATACAATGAAGGATCAAGGTTGCTCCCTTTCCACCTTATCCACTCACAAAACAAGATTTTTTTTTTAAAAAAAAAGGAACTAGCCATTACTCTGTTCTCAGGACCTCCCTGCGCAACCCCGTGCTGTTCGGGGCTAATAACACTGGTCTACAAATTTTGGGAAATTATCGACCTCCAAGATAAAATGTGCTAATTCTTACATATTTTGATTAGATGAATTAGAAAAAGATTTATATGCAGATGAGTATATTAGGCTTGCCTACAAGGAAGGGAGGTGTCCAATGATCATGATGCCTCGTAACTTCTCGACAAAGTACGGTAGAACAATGAAAATGGTACACATACCCTGCACACCATAGTTTATTGGTAGTACACTTTTTTATTTTATTTTTTCATCTTTATTTCATTCATTTCATTTTACACACATTTTCACTATTGCCCCTTTTGTTTCCAGGGATCATCTCCATAGACATCTAACTGTATTGTTTTACTCCCTTCACATCCACTTTTTGGTTTCCATGTCCATTGAAATATTGGACCACGGTGGTTCATATATGCAACTATATATACAACCTTATATACCATTCTATCTTACTATCCCATATGTCATTAAATTACCATTCCCTGAACAGGTAGCCAGCACCTTCATTATGGTGTGATTGGCTCCCTCCAAGGGAAGATTTCTTATATATTCACACAAGACATCACAGCCTGTTTTTCACACACAGTTGATTCCTGTGACGGATGCATGCTGTTTCACACTGCTTACAGGTAACTTTTGCTGACATATTGGTGAAATTGGATGCTCTAGTAGCGTTCATGTTTGCTCCATATGCAATACCTTTTGTATATGTATATTCTGCTGCCACAGCAATCACTATCATTTACTTTATATATTTTTGCTACAGCTGACATCTGTCTGGACAAGGTGCAACCCCCAGTTTCACATTATCCCAACCACCTCTCCTCCTTTCATTCCTTACACACACCTATTGGTCTCCATGTCCATCTCCTTGTATGGACCAGGTCGGTATATATATGTAACCATATATACATATAGTGAGGACAAAATAGAGAAAAAAGACAAAAAGAAAGGACTTTAATGGCTGCCCACTAGTCCCAAGTGAACAAGAATACAATCCTACTAAACCATAGGTTAAAACATGAATTTATTGGAATATATTAAAACAATATATGGATATGTGTAGCCAAAAGGAACACACTCCATCAGTAGCAGTTGCATGTATAGTCCTTTGAAAGATGTATATAGATAAAAGAAAATATTTAACATAAAACATCGACCACCATGGCAGAGGCCCACATATGCTGCCCAGAGTAGAGATGATACTTTGTCCGAGAGTCTGAGCAGGCCTAGCGGTCAAGTGTGTCGATGCTAATGATGCAGGATCGCAATGCGTTTCGCTTGATAGTTTCCTCAGGCGATCCTGATGTTGAAACAATGCAATAATTACTAATTATATATTGGTTGTTTAAGCCCATTGAATAAGGAAAATGTAGTTTTAAAGCAAAAACTGACATAAGGCAATTATTAGAAACTAAAGCAATATATTAAATAATGTTTTTCACATTGTGTTGCAGGAGTATTTCCCTAGAACAAGCAGAAATACCCATGTATGCATACCCTTATATAGATGGACCCTTCAAGAATTTAAGGAAAGTTGGGATCGTACTTGGCAGGTGCCGGCAGGGGCCAGCACAGAGGCGGGTGGAGACATAGAGGTGCAGGCACCAGAACAGAGTAGTTGGGTGACAGTTAGGAAGGGTAGAAGGGAAAGAGTCAGGGAGGCTGATCCTGGGCTGGAGAATCCCAATAGGTACACCCCGTTGTGTGATATTGCGGAAACCAGCCAGGAATCAGCATCGCTGGAGCAGAGTGGCGCCCCTAGCTACCAGGAGAGTAACTCCTCCAGTGAGGGTGGGGATGAAATCAGGCGAAAGGTAAGGCAGATTGTGGTGATGGGGGACTCAATTCTTAGAATCACAGAGAGGCCAATCTGTCACAAAGACCTGAAGCATCGAACTGTAAACTGTTTACCGGGTGCTCGGGTTCGGGACATCACGGATCGGGTGGACAGATTGCTGGGAGGGGCTGGGGAAGACCCGGCTGTCATGGTACATGTTGGCACCAATGACAAAGTTAGGGGTAGGTGGAGTGTCCTAAAAAAAGATTTCAGGGACCTAGGAGCAAAATTGAGGCTTAGGACCTCCAAGGTAGTATTCTCAGAAATACTACCGGTACCTCAAGCCACACCAGAGAGGCAGCGGGAGATTAGGGAAGTTAACAAGTGGCTGAGGAGATGGTGTAGAAAGGAGGGATTCGGGTTCCTGGAGAACTGTGCCGATTTCTCAATCGGTTACGAGCTCTATAGAAAGGATGGGCTGCACTTAAATGGGGAAGGTGCAGACTGGCTGGGAATAAGGATGGCCGAAAAGCTAGAGGGGCTTTTAAACTAGGCAACAGGGGGGAGGGTCCAGACTTAGTAATAGCCAGAGGGGAACAGAGTTCAGGGGGTAGTATTAGGGGGAGGAGTGATAGGCCGAATAAGGAATTTAAACACGTGGCAAGTAGAGTAACAAGTCCTACATGCAAACAAGGAATACTCAGCAAGGAAACAGTAAGTGTCCAGACAAAACTACGTGGCTTGTTCACTAATGCCAGGAGTCTGGTAGACAAGATGGGAGAACTAGAGCTGCTACTGTACGAGGAGGAATTCGATTTTGTGGGAATTTCAGAGACTTGGTTCAACAGCTCTCATGATTGGCTGGCTACCATTCAGGGGTATTCCCTGTATAGCAGGAATAGGGAGGGCAAAAAAGGGGGAGGGGTATGCCTGTATATAAAAAATGACATACAAATTAATGTGAGAGATGACATTAATAGTGGTTCTGGGGAGGAGGTTGAATCCTTTTGGGTAGAGTTACAAAGGGAAGATACCAAGGGGAAAGTTATACTAGGAATATGCTATAGACCCCTTAATCAGAGGGAGGAGGGGGAGGCGGACCTCCTATCACAATTTGGAATAGCTGCTAGGATGGGAAGTGTTATTATAATGGGGGATTTTAATTATCCAGATATTGACTGGGCGGAAGGTACTGCACGCTCAGCTAAGGTCGCCATTTCTTAAATGTCCTGCAGGACAATTTCATGGGTCAGATGGTAAATGTACCAACAAGAAAAAAAGCATTATTGGACCTTCTGTTTACTAACAACACAGACCTGATCACAGACGTGGAAGTAAGGGGCAATCTAGGTAAAAGCGATCACAGGTCAATCAGTTTTAGTATAAAATACACATCTAGGAAACCTAAGGGCAATACAAAGACACTGAATTTTAAAAGAGCCAACTTCCATAAACTACGCTCATTTCTGGAAGATGTTAACTGGGATAAAATTCTAGGAACAATGAATACGGAGGAAAAATGGGAGTGCTTCAAGAACACACTAAACAAAGGTATCACTCAGAGTATCCCAACAGGAAATAAATTTAAAAGAGCTAAGCAAAGACCAGGATGGCTTAATGCTGACATAAAGACACACATAAAAGCAAAAAAGAAGGCCTTTGAAAAATACAAGGCGGAGGGGTTTCAGTCAGATATTCATATCTATAAAACACGCAATAAGGAATGAAAAGTTGCAATCAGAGCAGCTAAGATAGAACATGAAAGACACATAGCTGAGGAGAGTAAAAAGAATCCCAAGAAATTCTTTAAGTATATAAATGGTATGAGAGGGGGGTCAGATCATATTGGCCCCATAAAGAATGATGCAGGTAATCTGGTTACAAATGATGGAGAAATGGCAAAGGTGTTAAACTCATTTTTCTCCTCAGTATTCACAAAGGAAATGGGGGGCTCAATTATGCAGAACCACAATGCTGGTCAAGACACGTCACAGGAAGCACCCTCATGGCTGACTGAGGATAAAATCAGGAATAGGCTTGAAAAACTGAACGCTAATAAGTCACCGGGCCCAAATGGCTTGCACCCGAGGGTCCTTAGGGAACTTAGCCAAGTTATTGCCAGACCTTTGTACCTAATCTTTAAGAGGCCTGTCTGTCTCTGCCTCTATTTAATTGCTAACAGCCGATTGAGCAGCTCCTCCCCGTGCTCGCCACGCTAGGTGGCAATGGCGTTGGGTGGATGCATCTCCCGACAGGCTCAACGTCCAAGACGGGACACTGCACATGTCCGGAAATGGCGGGCGAATATGACGCAAGAAAATATCCTAAACAGTCATCATGGAGCCAGCTCATGGTGACATATAGCAGACATGCACTGCAAGTGCTGCTATTCATGCCCTTACTGCATGTCAGTATAGGGCGTGGGATTATTACGTCACCGCCCCACCAAGAGACATGTTTGCAGAAAGAGAAAGCAAAAAAAGTATATGTAATTTCTAAACAGTTGTAAAATATATAAAAAAATAATAAATAAAAAAAATAAATAAGTAAAATATAAAAAATTTGTACCATATATACATATACTCTTCAATGTTTACTCTGCTATTATAGCAGTTATTACTACTACATATATTTATTTACAGCTGACACCTATTTGGACATGGTGGAACTTCTAGGTTCACACAATCCCACCCATGCCATGTCTGCCCTCTGGTTGTCCCCTGGTGTTGGAGCTGGTTGGCTTCCTCCCCTCAGCTCCCGTGCCACACATGCATTGCTACTGCCTGTTTGGATCTCAGCAAATTGGCACATTGCTTTGCCTGATGGTGAGTATGGGGCCTTTCACCCCTAGACCCCTCTGACCATTTACCATAACAACCTTCATTGTGTTATACATTTTTTCTTATTTATTATAGATACATCACACATTAGGTGGACCTAATTGGACCATCCATTGCCCTCTATGGACCAGCGGATGTCCCTTGACACCCATTGGCATCCGATCCAATCCTGTCCACTAAAAACAGATCAGATTGGATGAGACGACAATTCGATAAAAATGGACAGGCTGTCAGTTTCCATCCAACCACCCATAGAGGAAAGGGAACTGTGTCCGTGTTCACTCTGCATAAGTGGAGCAGACACAGACCAGTTATCCACCTGCTCAGTGGGGATCAGAGGACAGATTCCCTGATGAGCAGGCGGAGTCTGACTGTCAGAAAGGGACCTAACATTTAAGTGGTCATTCACATGGGTGCTGTGGTCCCTACACCATAAATGGCCACCTTGTTTATACTGTTGGAACTGCCTTGAGCTGCATGCAGACAGCCCTCTTTCTCTATGGGGATGCAGGAGCAGTATGGACACAGGCGCCCCTCCTAATATGAAAGGTGTAGAGGGGTGGGCAAGCAGCCCCGAACGCATCTCCAGGCAGCTCCATAACCAAGGTGCTCATTCAGACTATAGAGAGCACAGCGCCCGTGTGAACGAGGTATAGCACACTCTACCTAGGTAGGTGCTAGAGTGAGGTTTTTAGTAGGGATAGGTAAATTTAAGCAGGCCTAGCTGGTAGCTAAGCCTGTTTGTTTTGGTTTGTTGGGCTGAGAGTGGATCAAATTAGTGTTGGATGACTCACAGATTGTGTCATCAGAACCTCCCACTCCTTTCTAGAAAGTGCTAGAAAGAGAGGTGGGAGGGGAGGTGGAGCCTTCTGGAGTAGTCTGAGGAGCCCTGACCAATTCCCAACTTGGATTGGCAGGGGGCAGGCCTCCTCAAATAGACATGGTCAGTCCAGCTGGGAAGGAGTTGTCGGGTAGAAGAACTGGGAGATGGAGTGCTAGACTGTCGGGCCTTTGAGGGAACCCCCAGTCTGGGGGGGGGTGACCTTGGGCCTGGAGCTCAGGAGTGGACAGGACCCCCTTACAAACCACAGGGGCGTCCTGGACAGGAGCAGGAGAGGACAGCGGAGAGTACTGCTGTGCAAGTCACCAGGAGGGATCCACCGGTTGCAGCCGGGGGGGGCTGGTGAGTGAGATGCACAGTGGAGGGGACTGGGGAAGCACTGGGAGGTCTGAGATCGGTGAAGAGCCGGTGAAGACTGTGGTGTCATGGGCAGTGGAGTTGGGCAGCTGCAGCCAGGAGGGCTGGCAGTGCCTGAAGAGGGCTGACTGGGATCAGTAGTCCACAAAGGGCGGCTAGCACAAAGATTGTCAAGTTGCTACACCATAGAGGCCCGCGGTCACTGCCTGTAAAAATACATTTCTGCTAAGGCCTGGCTGGAGCCAGTTTCAGGCCTAAACATGTGCTAGCTGTGCCTGGGAGAAAGTGTTGTGCAGGAGGAAGAGAGTAATAGTCTGCAAGCAAGTTGTGCAGGAGGAGTCTGGTGTGTCTATATGTACAGGGAGTGTACATAGTTTGGTCCCATTGCAAATACTTCAGTTTCTTTTTGGGCATCCCATAAATTCCCTACCCCATCCAAGTTCAATCCCTCAATAAAACAAACATAAACAAGCACGTGGACTGTTTATTGCCTCCAAGAGATTGAGAAGGAGAATGCCGGGCTGGGCAGGGTGGTGGGTAAACCACAATATTCTGCAGCCCCTACAGGGGTACCGCTACAGTACACTTTTTAGTTTTAGTTTTTTATTTCTGTTTTAATTAGGCTAATGTAGCTTATTGGCACAATAATAGTTTTAAGACATTTGACAGGAGCTTTAATAAGCCATTTAAAGCCCATTGAACCTTAAAAAATGAGCAAGTTTCTCTTTAAAGCGGAACTTCACTCTATCAATCAACATTGACTATTTTTAATCCTTATTCTGTTAGCATTAGTAAATAGATGGAAAGTATACTATATTTTTTTGTAATTTTCTTTTTTTTTTTTTTACATTTCTTCAGTTGCTTCCTGGTTTCTGGCCAAAATGATGTCATGCATTCCAGTAGTTTTCATTGGCATTTATTTTCCTTTCACCCGGTGGAAGAGGGTTTTCTCAGCTAAGCACCCCCTCCTGACTGCATGCCTGCACTAAGGGCAGATAGATTCCAGGAAGTAAATGCTAAATTAATCAACTGTTCTTACTCAAGATGGCCACGGGTAGAAATGCTGGGGGGGGGGGGTATTTTTCAAACTGATTTATTAACAAAATAAAGCATGGAGCCATGGATGAATGGGTGAGTTTGCTTTGAAAATTAAAAAATGTATGTATCGCCCTCCACGCTAGTTAGGTGTTAGAACAGCTTTTTGCTAGGTAAGGCAAAATTTAATCAGGCCTGACTTAGTGCAGGCCTGATTGTTTTAATTCTGGGCTGGGAGTGGCTCGGGTAGGATTAGGTGATTCACAGATGGTGTCATCAGAACCTCCCACATCTCTCCAGAGGCTTCTGGTGTTTTCTGGAAATAGAGGTGAGAGGGGAGGTATAGCTATCTGGGGTGTTCTAAGGAGCCCTGACCAATCCCCAATCTGGATTGGCAGGGGGCAGGCCTCCTTTAATACCCAGGGTAAGCCCAATCTGGAGGAGAAATTTGGGTGGAAGTCTGAAGATGTTATAGTGTGGTGGCTGTCGTGGCCCAGGGGGAGCTCCCAGCTGGGGGGGGGGGGGGGGGGGGG
>BLSH010451925.1:458906-469456 GCA_018402905.1 Glandirana rugosa
CTACTGGGTCTAACCGCGTGACTTAAAAGTCTTACCCGTTTTGTTTTTAACCTTGTCCTGGGAGTCAAATGCGTCTTCTAAAACAAGTCACTACTCCGTTTGAAAATACACTTACCACTGCAATTGTTTGTTTTGGTGGCGATAACCAGACTGTGATTGGGTGTAACCTAACTAGGAAGGTTCTGACAACCTTGGTTTTTTAACTACCATACCACACCGTATACCCCATGTTTCTATCACCCCGGTAAGAAGTAGTTACCTTTGAAGTTCCGGTGACCTATACGCTTTAACGATGTTCTACTACACAAAAGGAGAAATACGTGACGGGTCAGATCGGGAGACCTTGGGGGCCATTCAACTGGCCCCACGACGACCAATCCACTTTCCAGGAAACTGTTCATCTAGGAATGCTCGGACCTGACACCCATAATGTGGTAGTGCACCACCTTGCTGGAAAAACTCAGGGAATGTGCCAGCTTCAGTGCATAAAGAGGAAAACACATCATCTTGTAGCAATTTCGCATATCCAGTGGCCTTGAAGTTTCCATTGATGAAGAATGGCCCCACTATCTTTGTACCCCATATGCCACACCATACCATCAATTTTTTGGTTCCAACAGTCTTGGAAGGATCAATCCAATGTGGGTTAGTGTCAGACCAATAGCGGTGGTTTTGTTTGTTAACGTCACCATTCACATAAAAGTTTGCCTCATCACTGAACAAAATCTTCTGCGTAAACTGAGGGTCCTGTTCCAATTTTTGTTTTGCCCATTCTGAAAATTCAGTGCGCCAATCTGGGTCATCCTCATTGAGATGCTGCAGTAGCTGGAGTTTGTAAGGGTGCCATTTGTGAGTACCTAATATCCGCCATAGGGATGTTCGACTAATGCCACTCTCCAGTGACATTCGGCGAGTGCTATGCTGTGGGCTCTTGCTGAATGAAGCTAGGACAGCCACTAATGTTTCTTCATTAGTGACAAATTTCATGCGTCCACATTTTGGCAAATCCAACACTGAACCAGTTTCACGAAACTTAGCAAGCAGTTTGCTAACTGTAGCATGGGAGATGGGTGGTCTCGTAGGCTGTCTTGCATTGAAATCTGCCGCAATGACCCGGTTAGTGCGTTCACCAGACATCAACACAATTTCTATCCGCTCCGCACGTGTTAACCTCGGCCACATGTCAATGGCTGTAAACAAAGAGAAACTTGTAAATAACTCATGAAAGAATAAAGTTACGTTAAAACCAAGCACACCATTGTTTTTCTTGTGAAATTCCCAATAAGTTTGATGTGTCACATGACCCTCTTCCTATTGAAAAAAACTAAAGTTGGATTCAAAATGGCCGACTTCAAAATGGCCGCCATGGTCTTCACCCATCTTGAAAAGTTTCCCCCCCTCACATATACTAATGTGCCACAAACAGGAAGTTACTACCACCAACCATTCCCATTTTATTAAGGTGTATCCATATAAATGGCCCACCCTGTATATATATATGCGAAAATATTAACAAACAAAGCAAATGAAAGAAAGTCTTACTTATTAATAGTTTATAAAATAGAAGTGAACAAAAACAAAATCAGCAGGAAAATAATAATTAAATGGGGAAGGAGAATAAGGCGTTAATTAAGACTGATTAGAGTAAAGTAAGGGGTAATAAGGGGTTAAATAGAGGAACATTTAACACAAAAGAAAAAAAAATGTTTTTTTTTTTAACTTTACAGGTTGCTTTACACTGACTTCATCTGCAGATCAAAGGCCGTCCGTTTGATTTGTAGATGAAGAAAAACAGTAAGATACAAAAAGAAACAATGTTTCTCTTTATCTTTCGCCTGAGCGGCTGAGCAATGTTGTTAATAAATAATTTTTTTTTTTTTTTTTGACAGCTCCAATTGCTTCATTTACACTTCAGCTGTCAACAGGGGAACCCCATTGACAGCTGAATGAGTCACGGGTTGTTAAGGACACGGTGGCCCCGCTCTTTAACAGACGATAATTTCCGGCTTTTTTTACATTTCAGCTGTTGTGGGAGAATCCTGCTGTCAGCTGAAGGAACCCGAGCCTGAAAGTATCAGTTTCAGGCATCGGAGCATTTGCACGAGTACAAAACTCGTGCAAATGCTTAGCATTGGCAATGATAACAGTATCGGTATTGGACCTTGAAGAAGGGGAGATACCCCAAAAGCTTGTCCTGAAAAATTGTATGTTAGTGCAAATAAAAAAAGTATCACGGACAGTACTCAATTTTCTCTGGCACTATTGCACTAATACAGCTACAATCACCTCGTGCAACCCTAATCTAAACCCAAGAAAGATATAATACTGTGGGGTTGATTTACTAAGACTGGAGACTGCAAAATGTGGTGCAGCTCTGCATAGAAACCAATCAGCTTCCAGTTGTTCTTGTCAAAGCTTAAAGTGATACTAAAGTCTTGTTTTTTTGTTTAAAAACAGCAACCATGTTATACTTACCTGCTCTGTGCATTGGTTTTGCACAGAGCAGCCTAGATCCTATTCTTCTACCTCGCTGCCGCTCCTGGCCCCTCCCTCTAGTCCATTCAGCCATGGCTCAGCCCAGCCCCCTCTCTCTCCTCATTGGCTCACTGACTTTGATTGACAGCAGCAGGTGCCAGTGGCTCCCATTGTGTGCCACAGCCTATCAGGAGGGAGAGTCCTGGACAGCCAAGTCTCTTGTGTTAGGGATGCTGAGGGGGGCTGCTGCACACAGAAGGTTTTTTTTAATCATAGAATGCATTTAAGATTAAATAAAAACCTTCTGCCTTTACAACCACTTTAATTGAAAAAGTGTACAATAGAAGCTGAATGGCTGCATGCACCATTGAACCAGGTTTTACACTCTCCAGTTTTAGTAAAACAACCCCTGTATATTGTAGTTTACCTTAGCTGTGGTGGCTGCATTCGTTTTCTTTTCAGTCTATTTTCCTTCATTTTCAACTGGTGATCCTGCCCAAGAGTGGCATCACTCGCTCATTGTATTGTATCAATGGAGGAGCATTGCTGTCAACTTGGGTCACTCTCCCATTTTTGACCTTGACCTCTCCTCACCACTATGATACCGAGGATAACTGAGAAAGACTTTAAGATTTCACTTCAGTGTACAGAAAGTTACAAGGACACTTCATTTTTTCTAGTGTGTAGTTTTCTGTACTTGTAGAAAATGTACTTATCAAAGAAAACAAATGCAGCCTTCATATCTAAGCAGTTACATAATATATTACATTTTTATTCGTGGGTATACCTGCAGTAGTGACTGTAAACCTATTTTTATTTAATAACATGTCATACTTATCTGCTCTGTGCAATGGTTTTGCACAGAGCAGCCCTGATCCTCCTCTTCTTGGGTCCCCCCACCAGTATTCCTGGCTTCTTCCCTCATTGAGTAGCAACCATAGCACGCCAAGGGGACACTCGTCTGGGCTCAGCTCTGATCCATGCCCAGTCCCACCCCCCCTCCAACCTCCCCATGCTGCAGGAGCCAATGTCCAGTGAGGAGAGAGCCGAGAGTGCTTCTGCTCTAGTGCATGACGCTGGATCGAGAGCAGGCTCAGGTAAGTATGAGGGGGCTGGGCTGCATGTAGCCTTTTTTCTTTTACCATAATGCAGATAATGTTGTCATTCGTATTATGGTGCAGAGATGACAGTTTTTCTGCATGCGTTCTGCAAGGGCTCAAAGGAAACACTGGCTGTCTATATGTCCTGTTCACCCCACAACATGTGTGGATTTTTTCTGTGCAGCAATCTGCAACGTGTATGATGTTTCTGCATCAGTTTTCATACATGTAAGGTGTGACCAAGCCCCAACAGTAATAAAAAAAATTCGGCCTTTAGAAACACTTTAACCTCTTGGTTACTGGGCACTTAAACCCCCCTCCTGCCCAGACCAATTTTAGGCTTTCAGCACTGTCGCATTTTGAATGACAATTGTGCGGTCGTGCGGCGTTGTACCCAAACAAAATTTTCATCATTTTTTTTCCCCACAAATAGAGCTTTCTTTTGGTGATATTTGATTACCTCTGCGGTTTTTATTTTTTGCGTTATAAACAAACAAAGAGCGATGATTTTGAAAAAAGAACAATATTTTTTACTTTTTGCTATAATAAATATCCAAAGAAAAAAAAAATATTCATTGGGTTTGGCCGAGATATATTCTTCTACATATTTTTGGTAAAAAAAATCGCAATCTGCATTTATTGATTGGTTTGCGCAAAAGGTATCGCGTCTACAAATTATGGGAATTGATTTATGGCGTTTTTATTTTATTTATTTTTTTACTAGTAATGGCGGCGATCTGTAATTTTTATCGGGACTTTGATATTGGGGTGGACATGTCAGACATTTTTGACACTTTTTTGGGACCAATGACATTTATACAGCGATCAGAAATTTAAATGTCCACTGATTACTGAATAAATGGCACTGGCAGTGAAGGGGTTAACCTGCAGGGGGCAGTGAAGGGGTTAACGGTGTTCCCTGGGCGTGTTCTAACTGTGTGGGGGCTGGGCCGGCAGGGGCATAACAGATCTACTGATCCCAGTGACATGTCCCCCTTCACAGAACGGAGAACCGCCATGTTTACATCAGCGGTTCCCCGTTCTGAAGCTCTGATGGGATCACGGGTCATGAGCGGACATCGAGTGTGCCCGCCCCACGGGCAGGCCCACGCAGCGTGTGGCGGCCGTGCGCATGCGCCGCCGCTGCCTGTGAGTGCGCCCTGGGAGCATGCACAAGGGTGGACATCCATGGCAATTGAGATCTGCGCTGTAGCCGTCTTTTGGCTATAGCGTGGATCTGAAGGGGTTAAGACGGCTTATTGAAACGTAATCCATTTCTATACCATTACAAAACCATTCTCCAAAGGAATTGCGTATATCTACAAGCTCCTACTAAACCCCCTTCTCTAAAGTGAATCCTCCTCTATGTGTCTTTGGGAATGATGGACAAATCAAGCTTACACCACAGAACAATGGCATTTAGCTCTTAAAGTGGTTTTCAACTCTGTACAACCGCTTTAAACTACAGGTAAGCCTATAATAAGGCTTACCTGTAGCTCCCGGGAATATCTCCTAAACTTGCACCGTTTAGGAGATATTCCTTGTATCTTCATGTGCCGATGCCATTGGTAAATGCGCACTGAAGAATCGGCCCCAGGGTGCCGTTTCTTCAGGGAATGAGCCGTAACTGGCGGCTCCCGTGCGTTAACTCCGCACTTAAGGCTTCACATTGTATTTCCCATTGGGAAATGACACATACAATGTTTCATAATTGGTACTTAAAGTGGAGTTCCACCCATTTAAAAGTCAGCAGCTACAAAAAGTGTAGCTGCTGACTTTTAATAAATGGCTACTCATCTGTCCCCTGCTCCAGCAATGTGGCCACCCAAACCCTCACTCTTCTCACCCTCCTCTGTGTGGTGCCATCATCATAAGTGTGGGCGCCCAGCTTTGTCTTCAAAGCCGGGCACACTCTGTGCATGCACGAGCCGCGCTGCACCTTGTGAATGGCCGGTGTATCTTCTGGGACCTGTGACGTGTCCTAGAAGATTACTAGGTGGGATGGGGGGAAGGTGAACTTCCTTCGAGCTCCGTGATGTTAGGAGAGGAAGTGGGACATGGGACGCTGTGAAAACAGGATCCCTCCCCCCAAAAAATGACATGCCAATTGTGGCATGTCAGGGGGTCAGCTTCCCTTAAAGCGGAAGTTCCACTTTTGGGTGGAACTCCACTTTAGCCCCAGTCAAACTGGCCCACATGTTTCCATCAGTTTCTCCTACTTACTGGAGACATTGTGGTCATTATGTCTGGTTATGCCACATTTGGTGGAGTTGTCCTGTTTTGGAGAAATTCTGGTTGGATGTAGCAGGCTTCATTTCTTCTACCACAGGCTTCACCTTTTCTCCCACTCCTCAGATGGTCTTACTGAGCATGGACTCTCACCTCTGACCCCCTAGCCTTAATACCCTAATGTCACATATTTTCATTGCCATTCGTTTAGCCATAGCCAGGAAATTGAAATGTGCTCATTCCCCTACCATAAAGGAAGTGGTCCATACATTGAATGAGAATTTCCTCCAAGAATATGCTTTTGTTAAGTCAAATCTAAAGTTGCAAACCTTTGCAACTAAATGGAAACTTTGGCTTCTTCACCCAGGATGCCCTGACAAACCTAAATGACAATCATTTCTAAGAGATGGTCCTATGCAAATTACTGTACGGCCAAGGTCCCATCCCTGCTGGGTGGCCACCTGCATCCTTTACACCTATGCCTTTGATTCCCAATATCGGAACGGTATATTCTGTTTTAGGATCTGTTTTCCTCTCGTTATTTTGTAAAACCGTTTCACAGGTTCAACATACTGTAGTACTTGTTCATGCACTTTTCTACGTGAACTTGCTAGCTTAAAGTGAGAGTAATCTCCCACTTTAACTACCATCTCTAACTGTTACCTATAGGTAAGCCTATAATAAGACTTATCTATAGGTACTGTAAATATCTCCTAAACATGCAGATATTTACTGTACATGCAGCTGGGGACGTCACCGGTGGAACGGCCTGGGTGTCCTATGCCATAAGCGGTGGTACCCACATGGGCATGAGTGACGTCATCGCGGCTCCTGCCACTGACACAGCCAGAGCCTGCGAACCCGGTAGGAAAACTGGGTGAAGATGGGAGCCCTCTCAGCGGTGACAGCACAGTACTGGAGGGTTTCGTCTTCAGGTAATTTTCATATAATGTGATAGTATGCAATGCATACTAGCACATTATGGCTTTACCTTACAGGTTGCAAAAAAAAAACATTCACACAATGATTTACTATAACTTTCAGTTAAAGTTCTTAAAATCCTAAATTGACTCTGTAACTATGTATGTTACCTTGTATAGTCACTTTTCTCCACCCTGTACAGTTTACAATACTCAATAAAATAAGTTAAAAAAAGAAAAAGACATATTCATTTGCTAATTGGTTAATAGACGGGGAGTACCTCAAGGCATGTAAAAATGTACCTGCACTGTTTCCTTCAACACAGTGCCCCACAATGCACAGATGGTTCACATCTATTGGCTATCTATGGCTTGTGCAGTAGGGTGCCATTCAGAACGTGCATATTACTGAGTAGTACTGCAATGCCCAGATCTAAGTGGGCCCACAACATTCTATTAAAGAGGAACTGCGGTCTGCTCACATACTTTGTACTAAAACATCTTTGCCATTCCCTCCAACCACTTTGCATATTATTTTATATATACTGTGATTCTGTACTTGCCAAATATGCTGCAGAAATCTCCCTCCTCCAAGTCTGCCTGCAGCCATTTTAACTGTGGGCAGCTGAAGCTGCTGCCTGTTCACTTCCTGGATTTACACAGACACACAGAGGCACACACCCAGCCCCTTATGACTCATCCCCCCTCCCTTCCTGGCAGAGAGCTGTGCATGATGTCAAACACTGAGGCATTTTATAATAATAATAAATAGTATTATTATTATATTATTTCTCAAATATGGGAAAAAATATAAAATACATGTACAGCCCCACTAAAAAACAATGGATTACTCAAGTAAATAATATGTTAGTCACAGAAAAACATATACATATCAACACAGGAATGTACCTAATAAATTTCTTTAATTATGGCAACCATGGCTGGATGTTCCAGGCCTCGCTCCACAACAATTGATTAAAGATAGACTACTACAGGGGTAAATCAACTCTTAAAGTGGTAGTAAACCCTCCTATCATTTTCAGCCAAAGAAGCTGCCATCGTGGCCTCTGTTTAATCTACAACTGCCATGATGCTGCCCATGTGATCAGCCATGACACCAGTCATTGGATGGTTTGACAGTTTGGTTTAGAGCACAACCAATGGGAGTGTTACATGTGTTACCAAAGTAACTGGTTTTTAAACTGAGTTTACTACCGCTTTAATAGGTTTATTACGGGCTCAAATTATAAAGATGCAATGTCGACACGGTGCATAGCAAAAATAGAAACAATAAAACAGAAAGCAGAGGTGATTCTAGAAATTAATTCCATCGAGGAATGAGCTTTGAAGCAGTGTACTGGCCTACTATTTCCTTTTGTTTTTTCCTTTTCTCTCTTTCTTTATATAAATCTGCTCTTATCTCTATTGGAGAGTATCATTTTCTAATGCCTTCTCAATTATTCTCCGATACAGAACTGTTCTATCGTATGCGTTGAGATTAGAGTTGAGCGAACCTGAACTCTAAAATTCGGGTTCGTACCGGACTTTAGGGTGTCCGTGTCCCGAACCCGAACCCAGACATTTGTGAAAAAGTCCAGGTTCGGGTATTTTTCGCGCCTGTTTTTCACACCTTTTGAATAGCTGCAGGGCAGCCAATCAACAAGTTTGCCCTTAGAAGCCATCACAGCCATGCCTACTAATGGCATGGCTGTGATTGGCCAGTGCATCATGTGACCCAGCCACTATATGAGCTGGAGTCACGTAGCCAGCACTGCATGTCACATGCTATCAGACTAGTGTAGGGAGAGGATGCTGCCGCCGCTGTGAGGAAAGGATTAGGATTCTAAAATCATCTCATACTTAGTATAGGGAGAGTTTCCTGGTGCTGCTGTGAGGGACAGATTAGCGTTATAAAATCCCTTTGCAGCCTTCTAGCCCTTTCCAGGACTTTTTTAGAGCCATTTTTGTGCCCAAAAGTTTGGGTCACCATTGACTTCTTTGGGGTTCGGGGTTAAGTTCGGGTCAAGTTCGGTGCCAACCCGAACTTTTTTGCTAAGTTCGGCCGAATCCGCCGAATCCAAACATCTAGTTGAGATATATGTTCTAATCGATTGTTAAACCTTGTACCTTTACATACAGAAGATGACAGTCTGAATACATACATTAATTGTGGATTCTGCTGAATATGATTGTAATATACTTTTCTTTTAATAAACGTTTTCTTTTTCTGATTAAAAAAAAAAATACATGTACAAAGAAAAAGATTTAATTTAAAAGTAAAGAGTTTTGCTGAAGAATTTGTAAACAATTTAATACGCAGAAGACAAGACAATTATAATTGTATTAAAATAATAATGAAGCATTGTAAAGATTGTTGTAAGGCATGCTTGTGAAGGTGGCAAATAGCAGCGGGATTCATGTGGATGTGTGGGTACATGTATGATTAAATAGACTTTTATTCTAAAACCAAATGAAAAAAGTTTTCCTTTCAATATGAAAGAAACCTAATCTAAAATGGCTTGAAGCCCGGAATGGCAAAGCTTCATCCTTAATTAAATTACTCACAAAGTAGCTCTTCAATTTTATAAAGTACATATTATTTATATTCACTTTATATTCTTCGGTCATACAGAGTCATTAATTTTACAGAAATCTTAATGTGTTCCATTTCATGTGATTGGTGATATCGGGAATTTAGCTAAATTTGATAATGAAATAATTTCATTCTTGACTTCCTGGAAACAACTGAAATCCTGGAACACAGTCCAGGCTAAGCAGATTAAAACTCACGTATTGTACATGTTCATAAATTATAATAATGTGGGGGTTTTTTCTGCACAGCATCAATACATGACCACATCATTGTGTTTCTCTTTTTCATAATTTTGAGACTCCATTATATTTGTATTGCCATCTTTGTCACTACTTTAGAAATTTCACTTTATTTCCTGTCAGGACAATAAGTAATGGAAAATCTCTCCAATGGGGACACAGGCAAAAAACATTTTAATGGAGTATTTTTGCCTTCTAAAGTTATCTTGGGGTTATTTACTAAAGCCAAATCCACTGTGCACTACAAGTGCACTTGGAAGTGCAGTCACTGTAGATTTGAGGGGGACATGCAAAGAAAATAAAAAACAACTATTATGCTTGCACATGATTGGATGATAAAATCAGCAGAGCTTCCCCTGATTTCAGATCTTCCCCTCGGATCTACAGCGACTGCACTTCCAAGTGTAATTGCAGTGCACAGTGTACAGTATTTACCTTTAGTAAACCAACCACATAGTGTTGCACTATCCCTTAAAGGTGAAGTGAAATCAATATGTGTACAGAAGCTAAGCCCATTGTGAGTAGCTGTCTTTTATATTAATAAACAAATTTCATACAGTGGGGATCGAAAGTTTGGGCACCCCAGGTAAAAATTTGTATTAATGTGCATAAAGAAGCCAAGGAATGATGGAAAAATCTCCAAAAGGCATCAAATTACAGATTAGACATTCTTATAATATGTCAACAAAAGTTAGATTTTATTTCCATCATTTACACTTTCAAAATAACAGAAAACAAAAAAATTGCATCTGCAAAAGTTTGGGCACCCTGCAGAGTTAATATCTTGTACTGCCCCCTTTGGCAAGTATCACAGCTTGTAAACGCTTTTTGTAGCCAGCCAAGAGTCTTTCAATTCTTGTTTGAGGTATCTTTGCCCATTCTTCCTTACAAAAGTCTTCCAGTTCTTTGAGATTTCTGGGCTGTCTGTCACGCACTGCTCTTTTAAGGTCTATCCATAAATTTTCAATTATGTTGAGGTCAGGAGATTGTGAAG
>BLSH010451925.1:469672-480136 GCA_018402905.1 Glandirana rugosa
GCGACGGCGACGACATCTTGGCCAGGTCCGAACTCCAGGCGGGCCGCGGACGTGGGCGGTAGACTACACTACACTCATGAATCAGACCTTGAACCTTACAGAGAGACAGACGACAGACAGACTATTCTAAAGGGGTAGGAAAAATTGTTTGTTTGTACTGCACTTGGCTCTTGGGTGTGTTGCTCAGCTGCCCCTCTTAATGCAACAGCAACACCCAGTGCCGGCCTGGCGTCACCCCTCTGGCAGGCTGCACCCTGTGTGACCCCCTGCCCTGGTGCTTACAGCACCCCCCGCTGGGGCCCTGCATCTCCATAGCGACACCGCCGGGGCCGGGCCGCAGACAGCAGACAGAGAGACATTCCAAGTTCCAGACTAAGTACTCACATCACATCAGATGGCGGGTGCAGGCGCCGGGCGGACCTCAAGCCTGGACCGGTTCTACAGCAGCGGCAGCACAGCGGTGAGTGGAGGGCGGCGGGCGGAGGCAGAAGGAAGTGGAAGCGCAGCGGCAGAGCAGTCAGTGACGCACGCACACAGAGCAGGCAGAGAGAGACCATACCACTGCGCCGCTGAGAGGGGGGGGGGTGTTCCAATCCATCCAACCAAGTTAGTTCATCCAACAATCCACCTAAAAAAAAAAGAAAGAGCAGCCAGGGATGAGGGGCTCCTGGCTGCCGCCCTCGAGATGCAGTGACACTGTGCACCCCCCAAAGTGTGGCACCTGGGGCGGCCCGCCCCCCCCGCCCCCCACTTGGTCCGCCCCTGCGTACCTTTGCTCATTCCGGCCAAAAAGTTCAATTTTAACCTCATCTGTCCACAGAACTTGTTTCCAAAATGCATCAGGCTTGTCTATATGTTCATTTGCAAAAGTTAAACTTCCGCTTATCGGATTCCCTCCCCCCTCAGGTGTCACATTTGTCACCTTTCGGGGGGAGATGCCTTTGACAGGTGTCCTTTTCTCCACATCCGGGAGCCTGGGCCATGGCCGCGGCCGCTGACGTCAGCAGCCCAGCTCCCTCCTCGCTCTGCTACTGACCACCAGGCCACCACCAGAGCGCAAGCGGAGCCTCACGCATGTGCAGTAGGGCTCCCGGCGTGAAGCTGTAATGCTACACAGCCGGGTCCCCTTACCCGCAATGGCGGCGGAAGCACCCCGACAGCTGATGGACATATCAGCTGCGGTGCCAACATCACTGGACTCAAGAACAGGTAAGTGTCCTATTATAAAAAATCAGCAGCTACAGTATGTGTAGCTGCTGGCTTTTCAGTTTTATTCATTCTAGGCGGACCTCCACTTTAAGGTCTGCCCTATAGCAGCTTTACTGTTACAGGGTGGCACCTCTGTGCCTAATCACACACACACACACACACATATATATATATATATATATATATATATATATATATATATATATATATATGTGTGTGATCTGACTCTTTTGGGTGGGGGGGTGCATGCCGCCACGGGCTTGCTTCCGTTGTGATCACACACCACACAGCAAGAGCCAAGCGGCGGGTGTCGCCGACTCAGTGTTCGCTGGTACCTGCCGATCATTGAACAGAGAGGCAGAACGGCGGTCTGACAGGAGGGGAGTGATGGAGTTTGTGCCCCTGCAAAGCAGAGAATACATTTAATCTCTTACCCTAATAAATGCCCCTCCCACAGTATAGTAAAAAACTGGCTAGGCACACAGTTAACCATTTGATCACCCCTGATGTTAACCCCTTCCCTGCCAGTGTCATTTATACAGTGTCAGTCGATGATTAAAGTGCAGCGCTGAAATTTATTAAAGTGCAATTAGTGCAATCACACAATATATGAAAAATATTCCAATAAAGTGCTATAAGTGCAACCAATAACATAATAAGTGAAAAACAAATAATAATAATAACTTGATTAAAGTAGAACTATAGGCAAAACTTTTTTGGATAGAGTAAGGCAGGGTTATAACCCTTATTGAAATATTTTTCACATATTGTATAATTTCATAGGCATGCACACAGGGTGTGCCAGGTGTGCCCAGGCACACCTTAATAACCCTGTACAGCACAGATTCCCCTACTGCCCTGGATCTCCCCCTTCTCCCCGCAGCTCTACTGCTGATCACTGTATTAGTGTCACTTAGACATGTGCACTGACAAAAAATGTGTTTGTTTATACGTGAATACTGAGGAGAAAAATGAGTTTAACACCTTTGCCATTTCTCCATCCTTTGCAACCAGATTACCTTCATCATTCTTTATGGGGACAATATGATCTGACCTCCCTCTCTTACTGTTTATATACTTATAGAATTTCTTGGGATTCTCTTTACTCTCCTCCGCTATGTATCTTTCATGTTCTACCTTAGCTGCTCTGATTGCACCTTTGCATTCCTTATTGCGTGTTTTATAAATATGAAAATCTGACAGGGACCCCTCAGCCTTGTATTTTTTGAAGGCCTTCTCCTTTGCTTTTATGTGCGCCTTTACGTCAGAGTTAAACCATCCTGGTCTTTGCTTAGCTCTTTTAAATGTATTTCCTGTAGGGATACACTGGCTAATACCTTTGTTTAGTATGTTCTTGAAGCACTCCCATTTTTCCTCCGCGTTCATTGTTCCTAGAATTTAATCACAGCTAACATCTTCCAGCAAGGAGCGTTGTTTATGGAAGTTGGCTCTCTTAAAATTCATTGTCTTTGTATTCCCCTTAGGTTTCTTATTTGTGTAATTTATACTGAAACTAATTTTCCTGTGATTGCTATTTCCTAGATTGCCCCTCACTTCCACGTTCGTGATTAGGTCTGTGTTGTTAGTGATCAGAAGGTCTAATAATGCTTTTTCTCTTGTTGGTGCATTTACCATTTGACCTATGAAATTGTCCTGCAGGACATTTAGGAAATGGCAAGACTTAGCTGAATGTGCAGTACCTTCCTCCCAGTCAATATCTGGATAATTAAAATCCCCCATTATAATAACACTTCCCATCCTAGCCGCTATTCCAACTTGCGATAGGAGGTCCGCCTCCCCATCCTCCCTCTGATTTGGGGGCCTATAACATATTCCCAGTATTACTTCCCCCCTGGTATCCTCCCTTTGTAGCTCTACCCATAAGGCTTCAACTTCCTCTCCTGAACCACTAGTAATGTCATCTCTCACATTTATTTTTATGTCATTTTTTATATACAGGCATACCCCTCCCCCTTTTTTGCCCACCCTGTCCCTGTGATATAGGGAATACCCCTGGATGGTAGCCAGCCAATCATGAGAGCTGTTGATCCAAGTCTCTGAAATTCCCACAAAGTCTAATTCCTCCTCGTACAGTAGCAACTCTAGTTCTTCCATCTTGTCCACCAGACTCCTGGCATTAGTAAACAAGCCACGTAGTTTTGTCTGGACGCCTACTGCTTCCTTACGAAAATAAGAAAGAAAATCCAAACATTCCAAAGAACAAAAACCCGAAAATTGTAAATAATATTTAACTAGCTAATATAATAATAACTAACTATTAAATTATAGGTATTGGAATTTCCTTTCAAATTTGGCTGTTAGTGAACGTAACGAATAAGAATTTATCTGAAGTTAGTAATTATCCAAAATAATGAATGCTGCATCTAAACAAATGGAACGGAAGGAATTAATAATACTAATAAAAATGTATTAATAGAATTGTTATTTATTACTATTAATTGGTTACGTTCCATTAGTTTAGATACCACGTTCGTTATTTGGGATAATTCGTAACTTTGGATAAATTTGTATTTGTTACGTTCACTAACAGCCAAAATTGAAAGGAAATTCCAATACCTATAATTTAATAGTTAGTAATGGATAAGTAATTATTAGTTAGTTTTTCGGGTTTTGAAATTTTCAAATTTTTGGTCTTATTTTCGGATTTTCGTTCTTTTGAATTTTTGCTCTTATTTTCAAATGTTCGGATTTTTGAATTTACGAATTTTCAAATATTCAAATTTACGAATATTCGGAAAAATTTGTTAAACAGGTTTTGTTAATTCGGATATTTCCGAATTAACGAATTTGTCTAAATTCGTTAAAAAACTAATTCAGAACGAAATGAATTGCACGTGTCTAGTGTCACTGGGCCCCAAAAAGTATCAGAAATATCAGTTAGTGTCAGAATGCCCGCTGCAATATCGCAGTCTCGCTATAAGTAGCTGATCGCTGCCATTACTAGTAAAAAATAAAAATATCCCATAGTTTGTAGACGCTATAACTTTTGTACAAACCAATCAATATTCTCTTATTGGGATTTTTTTTAAGCAGAATATATTTTGGTATAAATTGATGAAGAAATTAGAATTTTTATATTTTTGTATTGAATATGTTTTATAGCAGAAAGTAAAAAATATAGTTTTTTTTCTTTTTCAAAAGTGTCTTTTTGTTTGTAGCGTAAAAAATAAAAAAAAATGCAGAGGTGATCTAATAACCACCAAAAGAAAGCTGGGGAAAAAAAGGACATACATTTTATTTGGTTTCAGAGTCACGTGACTGCGCAATTGTCAGTTAAAGTAACGCAGTGCCGTATCGCTTGGTCATGAAGGGGGGTAAATCTTCCGGAGGTCAAGTGGTTAAGGGATAGCGCAATACATTTTTTGTATACACATTTTCAGATATTTTTTTCATTTGAGTACACATGAGTGCTGCTACCATTTTTTATTCACTGATTGTTTTAGGCGACACCAAGAGCAGAATATTTTACCGCTTACGGTTTTTACTGCTTATAGAAATAGAATCCTGTCTATAATAAAGAAAGAAATTATATACCAAACCTTGGGGATAGGGATGACCTTGGGTTTACTCCAAACCCAGAAGGCAGCTGTTCATGCCGGGTCAATGAGTCCAACTGAACCAAGCTCATTCCTTTCCGGGGATACATATACATAGAAAAACGTCTTATTATTTACCATTAAAAATAATATTCAATTAGGATAAGACTGGGGTTGGTTTACCAAAGGCAACTAGACTGTGCACATTGTAAAGTGCAGTTGCTCCAGAGCTTAGTAAATGAGGTAAAGCTTCACTTTGGAAAGAACACCCAATCAGGTGCAAGGAAAATAAAAAAAATGCAATTTTGCTGATTGGATGATGGAAGTCAGCAGAGCTTCTGTTCATTTTCTAAGCTCTGAAGCAACTGCACATTTGCAAAGTGTACAGTCTATTTGCCTTTAGTAAATCAACCCCAGTGTGGTTCATAGCATATTAAATCCCAAAGCCTCCTACTACAGGTGTTTCAGCCAGAATTAACTGTTCACCAAAAGCAGCCCTATATAGACCCTATGACATAAGCAATCTGCCAGGGGCGTAACTACAGGGGTTGCAATTGCAACCAGATCCCGTGCTCCAGGGGTTCCCGTGTGTCTCCCTTGTACACCTAGATAGGAAGGATGGCGGGGGCGGCATTTAGAGGAACCAATCTCCTCCATTTTCCTCCTAGTGCAGTAGATTGGTTCCTCTACCACCACAAAGCTACTGTCTTTCCCCCTCCTCTCTCCTGCCAGCTGCTGTAGAAGATGTGCCATGATGGAGAGATGAGAACGAGTCCTTGAATTTGTCATTTACCGGCTCCTTCTTTTTCTGAATGTACAGAGTCATGGATTGGTACCAATTGGTTCACTCATAGGTGAAGCATAGTAAACTGTTTTTGCTATATTTCCGTTTCTGAATGAATGGGAGACTCGGTACACAACTATTCATTTATTCGGTGGGTCTGTAATAAAGGGGCCTGCGATCGGAGTAAAGGGCCCGAAGATCAGTGGGAAGGACCCTGGCCAGGGGTCAGGGGGCCCTTCATAATTTCTTGCACCAGGGCCCTGAAGGTTCTAGTTACGCCTCTGCAATCTGCAATACATAAAATAAGATGAAAGTCTCATTATATCCTGCACTCACTTGCCATTCCTAGGTGCCTGTACATCCATGGCAGCTGTCAGCAGGGAGAGTGGATGGAGCCTAGTGAACATCCATTTGTTGATCTCCTATAGCTAGAATGAATCTGGAAGTAATGAGTTCCCATTACTTTGAGTATCAGCGTTGTCACTGTCACAGCAGCTGGGGAAGAACCTAAAAGAGCACAATCTGTGTTTTATAGGCGTGTGCTCAACAAGTGCCTGAGCACACCCTACTCACCCCTGTTAACCACTTAAAGACCATGTTGCGTATATTTACTGCTGCAAGTTGGCAGAATAGTGCGAATCGCCGTCTATAAATGGTGCTCTGCGCATGCGCAGCTGGGGGGGGGGATTTCCGCTGGCGACCTGCTGTTGTCTGTTAGAGAAGAAAATCGGGGAACTGCCAATGTAAACACGGCGGTTCCCCACTCTGTCAGACGGCATGTAAGAGATCTACTGATCCCTGTCCCTGGGATCAGTTAGATCTCTTATGCCCATGGTAGCTCAGCCCCCTCACAGTTAGAACACGCCTAGGGAACACAGTTAGCCCCTAGATCTCCCCCCTGCAGGTTAACCCCTTCACTGCCAATGACATTCATACAGTAATCAGTGGCTATTTAAATTTCTGATCGCTGTATAAATGTCAATGGTCCCAAAAAAGTGTCAAAAATGTCCGACATGTCCGCCGCAATATGGCATTCCCGATAAAAATCGCAGATTGCCACCATTACTAATAAAAAAAAAATGTAAAAACGCCACAAATTAATTCTCATAGTTTGTAAACGTGGCAACTTTTGTGCAAACCAATCAATAAACGCTGATCACAATTTTTTGTACCACAAATGTGTAGAAGTATATATATTGGCCAAAACTGATGAATAAATTATTTTTTTGGATATGTATTTTAGCAAAAAGCAAGAAATATTTGTTTTTTTGCAAAATTTGTTGCTCTTTTTTTGTTTATAGCGGTGATCAGCAGTGACACAGTGCTCAAATACCACCAAAAGAAATCTCTATTTGTGGGAAAAAAAGGACGCCAACTTTGTTTGGGTGCAACGCCGCACGACCGCGCAGTTGTCAGTTAAAGTGACGCAGTGCCGAATCGCAAAAAGTGCTCTGGTCCTAACATAGGAAATCCCTCCGGGGCTGAAGTGGTTTTTTTTCTAACATTCTAGAGAATAAAATGATGGTTGTTGCAATACTTTATGTCACACCGTATTTGCGCAGCGGTCTTACAAGCAGAAAATGACAACAGTGAAGTTAGCCTGATTTTTCCCATATTGTGAAAGATGATGTTACGCCGAGTAAATTGATACCCAACATGTCATGCTTCAAAATTGCACCCGCTCGTGGAATGGCGACAAACTTTGGCACTTAAAAATCTTCATCGGCGATGTTTAAGAATTTCTACAGGTTACCAGTTTTGAGTTACAGAGGAGGTCTAGTGCTAGAATTATTGCTCTCACTCTAATGATCATGGCAATACCACATGTGCGGGACTTAAGGAGTTTTTTTTTTTATTTATTTTACTTTTTATTTTTACACCGCCCTTTAAAAAAAAAAAATGTTTTGATCACTTTTATTACCATTACAAGGAATGTAAACATTCCTTGTAATAGAAAGAAATCATGCCAGGACCTCTTAAATATGAGATCTGGGGTCAAAAAGACACCTCAGATCTCATATTTACACTTTTATGCAATAAAAAAATTTAAAAAAAAAGACACTTGAAAAAAAAAGTCCCTTTTTAGAGCTATGGGTGGGAGTGACGTTTGATGTCGCTTCCACCAGTCAATGCTATGGAGCCAAGTGGGCGGCATCTTCCGCTCACTCGGCATGCAGTGCAGGGGCGGAGCGGACTCGAACATCTCCGTCATTACCGGAGGGTCCGTTAAGTGGCGGAGAAGATGGAAAATAGGCGGGGGGGCACCTCTCCCATCCCCGATAATAGTGATCTTGCAGCGAATCCGCCGCAGAGACCACCAAATTTTATCTGAAAGTGGGCCGCCCGCTGAAAAAAACATTATCGGGGTTATGGTAGCTGCTACCATAACAACGGTATTCCACTTCAAATGGCCACTGTATATACATTATTGTATTTAAGAAAATCAGCGCCTGGCCCTTAAAAGATTAATAATCAATCAAATTACGTGATGCAATGTGAAAATAAATATATAAAATATCTGTGAAAAAAATTATTTGTATAAATATGTGAAAGAATATAGAATTCAGTGCAACAGTAAAGTGCATCTAGGGGGCTGCTGTACTCAGGATGTTCCTGCTATGAAGCTGTAATATAAAAATCAGCGCCTACCCTAATATTGGTGTTGTGTCAAAACATATATATCCAATAAGTATATGGGGCTGTATAACTGCAACTGATGAATCAAAAATTGCATTTCACATATCAGCAACCATATATATCATAATCAAAAAATTTTTTTAAACCAATTTGACGAGCGAAACGCGTTGACGTCACTTCCGGTCCGTCACAGTCAACATACGTCACGTCCGGTTTACGGTGGTCTCCGAGTGGAACGCACGCTAAACACCATTCGTGGAATACGATGAGATACGCTGTATTTTACATGCTGATGACCTAGTGATTTCCTGTAAGTAGGATCTTTTTTTGCGCATTAAACACGTACTACATACAGTATACACTATGGTCTGTCTTATGTTTATCTTTTGAGTGCCTTTGGATATTGAGTCAGTGGAAAGGTCCACACATTTGAAACAGCAGCGACGTCCCGGACTCAAGCCCCCACCAGAATATCGCTTTTTTCGACCCACTGACTGAAAAGCAGTGGGTCCACAATCTCTGGTGAGTGTGGGCACAAAGGGGGTCACTGAAGTGTGTGTCACTTTCATAACACCCTGAAGTTTATGAGCACCGATTTGCACCTTATAAGAAGCACGCATCACTTTATATTTGGACTTTATTTCTATGAATGTTTATTGGTTTAAACATTTTTTTTGATTATGATATATATGGTTGCTGATATGTGAAATGCAATTTTTGATTCATCAGTTGCAGTTATACAGCCCCATATACTTATTGGATATATATATGTTTTGACACAACACCAATATTAGGGTAGGCGCTGATTTTTATATTACAGTATATACATTATTGGTGGTCCGGAAGTGGTTTTAAAGCCCTAATATTTCACCAAAGCCCCCTAACAGGACTCCCAAAAAAATTGTAAAAAAGAATAAAAAAATAAAATAATAAAAATAAAAACTACTGACATTGTCCATTGCACTACTGACACCATCGGTATATATAGACATGCACACACATATGCATTGTTTGAGTTTTGAGGTGCACACCCTAGTGAAATAGGCTGTGCACATTCATGCTGTGCTCCATTCGCTTCAATAGAGTGCAGAGTGATATTAGAGATTAAATAGACCCATGATGTCCTCTTAAAGAAAACTTGTCAGCTGCAGTATGTGTCAGGTATGTTCGCAATAAAAAAACTAAGAGCCAGTACTGAACACACGCTCATCCCTATTCAGAGATACATTTAAATAGAAAAACTTCTTATCGTATTAATTATCTTTTTTATTCTTTTTTTTTTTTTGAACATTTTTAGAAGGTTAGACAATAACAAACTAAACGTACTGTTGATGCTATTGACTTATTTGTCAAATTTTTTGTTTAAATTTATGTTTTATTTTCCTTTTTGTATATTTGTTATGAAAATGTCAAAATAAAAATCTGATTTAAAAAAAAAATTACAAATTAAAAGTAATGAGCCTATAACAAAAACTCATACTGTTAACATTAAAACAAGACAATGTTATGCATAGCACATTAAACCTCAATTGCAGGTGTTTCAACCAGAATTAAAGGGTAACTCCACTTTCATGGGGAAAAAAAAATAGCAAATAAAAAAAATTAAATATCAGCCTTTTGCAGTCCAAACATTCCACAGTTTCCAGTGTTGGTCAAATATATTTCCTCTCCCTTGTTTATTAGCCAGCAGACTCTCATACCTGTGGTGTTCTTGTGCTATCTCTATAATATTGAATACATTGGGCGATAGATCCGATCTCCATTGTGGTGTTATAAGTAATCAGCAGTAGTGTTGAGCGAACCCGGACTGTAACGTTCGGGTCCGTACCGAACTTTTGGGTGTCCGTGGCACGGACCCGGACCCGGACATTTCAAAAATCGTTCGGGTTCGGTCCGGGGTTCTGCTATTTTACTCCACGTGTTGAGAAGCTGCAGGGCAGCCAATCAACAAGCGTTTCACTGGTTTGCCCTTAGAAGCCATCACAGCCATGCCTACTAATGGCATGGCTGTGATTGGCCGGTGCATCATGTGACCCAGCCTCTTTATAAGCTGGAGTCACAGTGCTGCAGTCACATGCTCCTTGGGTTAGTATAGGGAAAGGTAGCTGACGGCGTGAGGGACAGATTTTAGCCATTTTAAGACCTGATCCTGCATCCTGAGATAGATTACTTTACTACTGCTGTCTGTGCTGTTGCTCTGAGGACAGATAGCAGAAATTAGAGATTTCACATACCGCTGCTTTGAGTTGCAGATCAAGCTCTGCATAGAACAACGAT
>BLSH010451925.1:481520-516103 GCA_018402905.1 Glandirana rugosa
CGACATCAATAATAATTAGACCTTATACTCCTATCCTCAATGGATAGATATTTTATAGGTCTTGTGGTAGTTTTGAAGTTTTTTTGCCACCATAGAATGTGGCATGTCTTAGAGGTTTGAAGAAGGATGAGTAAGACGCGTTACGACCTCTCCTGCACCGAAACATCCTGTAGAGTACGTATAAAATACCTGAACATTAGTGGATTGATCAAAGACCTTATCCTAAAAAAAAAAAATTATATTAGAGACTATAGTGACCATATAAATACGGTGGATGGGGTCCGGACCGTTAGAACTTAAACCCTTATCTATAGTGCGATCGTTCGGGTTCCGTCCGGACCCGGACCCGGACTTTGTCCCGAAGTTCGGACGGACCAGCAGAACCCGAACTTCCAGGTGTTCGCTCAACTCTAATCAGCAGCTAACAATATATGAGTTACGATGTTGTGACAATTAGATGGAAAAATATCTATTCCCAAATTCAAGATTGCCAGGCCTGGGGTAGGTGGCATAAATATACCAGTGATATCAGAGATTATATTAAAAAAAAAAAATCCTATTCCAGAAACTAGTTAGGTGATTACAAGTCCATAAAATATGCATGAGATGTCCTACAAAGCCACGTCCTCTCCAGCATTGCGCAGAATGAGTAGGAAGAAGTTTGGAGATTCTGTACGGTGTAAGATACCACCGTTTTTTTGAAGTTTTGATGGTGTTCTGGATATTTTATAGATAGGTAACTCCTATCCTCATATTCCAGATTAATAATAACTACAGCAGTAGGAACAGACACAAAAGATACACGCTGCATCTTTCCAAATAACTGTTCTGCTTTATTTTAACGCAATTGAAGGTTTTTATACACATGATTTGGTAGGGATCATATTGATAGTACAATTGCACTTTTATGGTAACAACGCCTGTTCACCTGTTTGGCAAACTTAGAACTATATGGGGCGTTTGCGGGAACTTCGAGCACCCCATAATGCATTCCAATGGTGGGGGAAATGCCTCCCGCTGATTGGCCAAGGCATGCACATGACCTGCATGCTTTGGCCACTCACAGAGCGCTCTGCTGTGAGAGATATGATTGGCTAAAGACAGGGTGCCTTTAGCCAATCACTGCTCAGCAGCCTCAATGCACGCCCCACACTATATAAAGCTGCTTGTAGTGTGTTAAAAGGCGGATAGAAAGTGATCTTAGCTAGCGGTATGCAGGCAGTTCAGTGTAGCTAGTGTAGTGATTGATTACTGTGAAAAAAAATAATAGATAGATAGACAGATAGATAGATAGGGCAATCTATATACAGTCAGTTAGTGCAAGCAGTTTAGTGTAGAGCGAAATATACGATAGATAGATAGATAGATAGATAGATAGATAGATAGATAGATAGATAGATAGATAGATAGATAGATAGATAGATAGAGCGATCTGTATACAGTCATTTAGAGTAGAGTGAAATATATATTAGATAGATAGATAGATAGATAGATAGATAGATAGATAGATAGGGGGATCTGTATACAGTCAGTTAGTGCAGGCAGTGCAAGAATATATATACCTTCCTAGTGTATATATATATGACGTGGAGTTCCCCCAAAATCCAAACCAGGCCCTTGGGGTCTGGTATGGATTTCAAGGAGAATCCTGCACCGAAATTTTTAAAAAAATGCGTAGGGTTCCCCCACAAAGTCCGTAACAGACCCTTCAGGTCTGGTATGTATTTTAAGGGGAACCCTGCCCAAAAAAAAAAAATTGCTTAGGGGGTCCCCCCAAAGTCTGTACCAGACCCTTCAGGTCTGGTATGGATTTTGGATTTTAAGGGGAACCCCGTGCCAAAATGTAAAAAAAAAATGACATGGGGGTCGCCCACAAAGTCCATACCAGGCCCTTCAGGTCTGGTATGAATTTTAAGGGGAACCCTGTGCCAAATTTTTTAAAACATAGGTGTGGGGTCCCCCCAAAATCCAAACCAGACCCTTATTTGAGCACACAGCCCTGACATGGCAGGTGGGGGTGGGGATGAGCGATCACCCCCACAACCACCGCCAAAGGTTGTGGGGATGAGGCCCTTCTCCCCATCAACATGGGGACAAGGTGTTTTGGGGCGATCTCAAAGCATCCTCCCAATGTTGAGGGCATGGGGCCTGGTATGGTTCGGAGTGGGGTGTTCACTCGTCCCCACCCCTTCCTGCCATGCCAGGGCTGCGTGCTCAGATAAGGGTCTAGTTTGGATTTTGGGGGGACCCCATGCCATTTTTTTTTAATTTGGTGCAAGGTTCCCCTTAAAATCCATACCATACCTGAAGGGCCTGGTATGGACTTTGGGGGGGGGGGGACCCCCGCACCATTTTTCTAAACATTTTGCATGGGGTTCCCCTTAAAATCCATACCAAACCTGAAGGGCCTGGTATAGATTTGGGGGGGGGGGGGTGCAACACAATGCTTTTTGAGTGATTTTATGATTTTATGTATATTGCCGGGAACCGGCAATACATTACAGTCGCGATAATAAATGACAATGACAACTTGCCTATAAGCCTTTATAATGAGCACTTTTGATTTTTCATGTTCGAGGCCCATTGACTTTAACGTCGTTCTTGTGTTCGCACAAATGTTTTGCCTATTCGCAAGTTCTGGTGCGAACCGAACCGGGGGATGTTCAGCTCATCCCTAGTTACTAGACATGGTGGGTGTAATGCAAGTTGGAAACCTAGGCGCCAGACACTTTTGGAATGCAAAAGAGGTTTATTGTCTCTTAACAAGAACTGGGGAGAGAGGGTTAGGGCCAGGAAACCCTTGGGCAGATGCAAAAGCAATTGGCAGACTCCGCAGACAAAAATAGTAATAGGCAGACAGCTATACAGGTAGATGGCCTTTAAGCTGGATGCAGCAAACTGTATTTTGTAGAACTGCTGTTTCCTATAGCAACCGAACTTTCAAAAAGTCAATATAGATCTGTACACGTAACTCACAGTATCCCTTTGTAGATCATTTCATAGTCTCTTACTGTAGATCTTCACTCACTGAGCTCCCCATCACTCTTTAGATTTCTGAGACCCCAGCCTCCGCTGGATCCCCTGAACTCTTCCACAGCTAACCAGCTGCATAATCCTCAAGCTTCACCCACGCTAACCCACTGGGTCCTTGGCTTGGCACTCTGCTGGAGCTTTCCCAGTTCTTCACCATTCCTGGCTAGTGAAAAAGGCTGCTCTGGTAATTCTTTAGACTTCTAATGCACTGGCCTCTGATAACAGGAATTGTTGTCCCTTGGTGGCAACTGCTTCCCCTTTACCTTTTACCTCTGGCTTTGGTCCTCACTTGCCTCTGGCAACATGAGTAGTCAACTGCTTCTCCCTTGCCTCTGGCATCAACTTGGTTCCCCCTCTGGCTGAACCTCCGCAACTTGGTTGGGCTTCCGACTTGAGGTCCAAACCCTGCGCTGCTCCTCACAATCCTGGATAGGCCTTAGACCGCCTAGCAGCCAGGTTCTCCCAGATAGGTCTCAGGCTTCTGGCCTAACAACTGGTAGCAATACAACACACGTCCACCCAGACAGCCATCCAGGTGGCACAGAACCCCGATCACCTGACTCCTCCCAAATAGATAGGCTCTCCCCGCAAGCCATGGGGCCAAAGAGACTACAGGCAATTGGCTGGGATAACCCATCCACTCCTAACCCAAATTCACTATGCCATTGTCATTCTAATACCACATGCGGCAATGCCCCCTAGCGACAAAAGAGAGAGGCGCACCAAATTCAGGTTTAGGGTAAAAGTCAGTGGATCACCCTAACAATTAACCTAGCAGAACTAAATTTGTGAGCAGCCCTGTTTAGGATCAGGGTGCTACATATATAATACACACTGTCAGACCTACAGTTTGTTGAACTATTTGACTGTATTTCCATGTTTTTCTATGTTATTTACATGATGCTCTAAAACCTGGAAATGTTTTCCCATTCTATCTATGCAGGCGCCTAACAGGCTTATTTTATATTTGTAATTTTGTACACTTGTACTACCCTTTTGATATAAATAAAAATTAACAAAAGTAAAACTTCAAAAAGCACACATAAAATAATATTAAATTAAATAAGCTTTTTTTTTTCCAAGCAAAGGAAATTTACACTTTGCAAGGGAATTTTCCCCTGAGCTTAGTGAATCGTGTGCAAGCAAAGATGTTATTTGTTTTCCTTGCATGTGATTGTGTATCTTTTGCAAAGTGAACCTTCACCGCATTCACTAAACACTGGGGCAAATTTCCTTACAAAGTGCAACTTCTTTTGAAAAGTGAACACCCTTTTTTCCTTAGTAAATCAACCCTAATGAGAGACACTGAGTGATCTCCTTTGGAAAAACAAATTCACCAACAGTGAAATTGTCAATTTAGCCAAAATCAATACAATAATATCAATTTTTTTAGCAGGGACCCATTTGTTTGTTTGGTTTTTTTTTGTTTGTTTTTTTTTGTATGATTTCAGCCACATGGATACACACTTGCTTGTATAGTGGACTGGAATAATTATTACATGAGAAAATGAGAGATCTGCTTTGGAGAAAAAAAAATCACCAACAGTGTAATTGTCAATTTAACAAAAACCAATACAGTAATTCCTAATTTTTTTAGGAGGGGCCCATTTTTTAATTTTTTATCTTTTTGTTGTTTTTTTGTATAATTTCAGCCGCAGGGACACACTTGCATGTCTAGTGGACTGGAATAATTCTGTAAAAAAAAAACCCACATTTTTTTTATTAAAATGTAAAAAAAAGGCTTAAAAGTAAAACCTAGTGGATTGGATCATTGAAGAGACCTTAGCAGAAAAGTAGAATGGCTATTTTGATTTTTCTGTGTTTATATCTAACAACATAAAATTTGGAATTACTGTTGCATGTGCCTGTTAGTGGAATATGTACAAAAGGAAATGGTGGGCACAAATCGAATCTGATCAACTCTCAAAATTTCCTTGCAAAGTGCAACTTTTTTGAACAGTGAACAGCCTATTTTTATTTAATAAATCAACCCCAATTAGAGAAAATGAGAGATCTGCTTTGGAGAAAAAAAATCACCAATAGTGAAATTGTCAATTTAGCAAAAACCAATACAATAATCCCTAATTTTTTTAGGAGGGACACATTTTTTTTTGTTTTTTTGTATAATTTCAGCCACAAGGATACACACTTGCATGTCTAGTGGACTGGAATAATTCTGTAAAAAAAAAAAAAACCACAACATTTTTTTAATTAAAATGTAAAAAAGGCTTAAAAGTAATTAGGATTGGATCGTTGGAGAGACCTTAACAGAAAAGTAGAATTATTATTTTGATTTTTCTGTGTTTATATCTAAAAACATGAAATATGGAATTACTGTTGCGTGTGCCTGTTAGTGGAATATGTACAAAAGGAAATGGTGGGCACAAATCTAATCTGATCAACTCTCAAAATTTCCTTGCAATGTGCAACTTTTTTGAACAGCGAACAGCCTATTTTTATTTAGTAAATCAACCCCAATGAGAGAAAATGAGATCTGCTTTAGATAAAAAAAAAAAAATCACCAACAGTGTAATTGTCAATTTAACAAAAACCAATACAGTAATTCCTATTTTTTTTAGGAGGGGCCCATTTTTTTATTTTTTATCTTTTTGTTGTTTTTTTGTATAATTTCAGCCACAGTGATACACACGTGCATATCTAGTGGACTGGAATAATTCTGTAAAAAAAAAAAAAAAACCCACAACATTTTTTTAATTAAAATGTAAAAAAAAGGCTTAAAAATAAAACCTAGTGAATTGGATCATTGAAGAGACCTTAGCAGAAAAGTAGAATGGTTATTTTGATTTTTCTGTGTTTATATCTAACAACATAAAATTTGGAATTACTGTTGCATGTGCCTGTTAGTGGAATATGTACAAAAGGAAATGGTGGGCACAAATCAAATCTGATCAACTCTCAAAATTTCCTTGCAAAGTGCAACTTTTTTGAACAGTGAACGGCCTATTTTTATTTAATAAATCAACCCCAATTAGAGAAAATGAGAGATCTGCTTTGGAGAAAAAAAATCACCAACAGTGAAATTGTCAATTTAGCATAAACCAATACAATAATCCCTAATTTTTTTAGGAGGGACCCATTTTTTTTTGTTTTTTTGTATAATTTCAGCCACTGGGATACACACTTGCATGTCTAGTGGACTGGAATAATTCTGTAAAAAAAAAAAAAAAAAAAACACAACATTTTTTAAATTAAAATGTAAAAAAAGGCTTAAAAGTAACTAGGATTGGATCGTTGGAGAGACCTTAGCAGAAAAGTAGAATGATTATTTTGATTTTTCTGTGTTTATATCTAAAAACATGAAATATGGAATTACTGTTGCGTGTGCCTGTTAGTGGAATATGAACAAAAGAAAATGGTGGGCACAAATCTAATCTGATCAACTCTCAAAATTTCCTTGCAATGTGCAACTTTTTTGAACAGCGAACAGCCTATTTTTATTTAGTAAATCAACCCCAATGAGAGAAAATGAGATCTGCTTTAGATAAAAAAAAAATCACCAACAGTGAAATTGTCAGTTTAGCCAAAATCAATACAATAATCCCTAATTTTTTAGGAGGCACCCATTTTTTTTTATTTATTTTTTTTTTTTTTTTGTATCATTTTAGCCACAGGGATGCACACTTGCATATCTAGTGGACTGGAATAATTCTGTAAAAAAAAACCCACAACACTTTTTTAATTAAAATGTAAAAAAGGCTTGAAAGTAAAACCTGGTGGATTGGATCGTTGTAGAGACCCTAGCAGAAAAGTAGAATGATTATTTTGATTTTTCTGTGTTTATGTCTAAAAAATGAAATTTCAAATTACTGTTGCATGTGCCTGTTAGTGCAATGTGCACAAATCTTAGCCACTGAATGAGAACCAATCTATTTTAGAGTCAATACAGCCAAGTACATTTTGCACTAGTCTAATAATATACCCAATGAATAGTATGCAATCTCATTAATCGTAGATCCTCTGGAATTTTTTATCATATTCGAAGTGCTGCCCCAATATTTTGGCATCACCTTCAATAACACAAAATGCATACACCCTGTAGACTAAAATAAACTGCAACATAGGGAAAACTGCTGGAGAAAGCATTCCTATATTGTATGTAACCCTAAAGAAAAGAGTAATTGTAGTGTCAAACAAAATCACAAAACCAGTGCACACTCTCCAAGCTTGCAAGAAAATAATTAATCACTCCAACAGCAAACTAAATAGTTTTTGGACTGTTTAATATTGTTTTCAATGATTCTTTAATTATTGTGGGGTAATTTTACCACAAAATTTAATTGAAATTGTATTTACTATTTATTTTAGAACCTTTAAAAGAATGTTGTGTATGACTTTTCACCCAAAAGATAATAATAATAACAACAAGAACACCAATAAAATAAGAATAATAATTCCAGTATAAAAAGATACAAATATAAAAAATGAGTTTATAATAAAAATCACAACATAAATGTCATGATGGAATCATATTTACTGCTAAATAAAACTGCGAAGAATATAAATACTGATAATAATTGCATTTCTCTTCAAAAAATATATTTTTTATTTTAATAAATAAAAAGTCTACATTGTCCATGTGTAATAGCAAAAACTCCTAAAGTTTAAAAAGAGCTGAAACAACTTATGTTTTCTCCAGTCTTAAAGAATTCTTTAACAGACAAGAGTATAAATCATTTAACTACTTTTTCTATTCCGAAGTATTGATTGGAGGTGCCTCTTATTGCAGAGTAATTGCATTAGCTATTGTGCTAAACATTTCCAGAAGAATTCTCTGGGCATTTTTAAAGACTGAAGCACATATTCATCAAGCAAAGAATAACTGCTAAAAAAATGTTTTGCAACTAAAATAAAATAAATGTTGGACAAGCATGGCATGTTCATTTTGAAAGTATTTCTATTTAGACTTAAAATATTTTATTATTTATATATTTGGATTTTTTTTTCTTGTCAAGCTTTTTAACCACTTACCAACGGGAAGGTTTTGCAGCTTTAGGACCAGAGCACTTTTTGCGATTCGGCGCTGCGTCGCTTTAACTGACAATTGCGCGGTCGTGCGACGTTGCACTCAAACAAAATTTGCGTCCTTTTTTTCCCACAAATACAGCTTTCTTTTGGTGGTATTTGATCGCCTCTGTGTCATTTCTTATCGCCGCTATAAACAAAAGAAGAGCGACCATTTTCCAAAAAAACCCAAATTTCTTACTTTTTGCTAAAATTCAAATCCAAAAAAAAATTATAAAAAAACATTTTTTTTCACCTTTTTTGGCCGATTTATATAATTCCTCATATTTGCGATAAAAAAAATCGCAATCTGCGTTTATTGATTGGTTTGCGCAAAAGTGGCCGCGTTTACGGACGATGAGAATTCATTTCTGGGGTTTTTAGCGGTAATGCGATATTGGGGCGGACATGTCGGGCATTTTTGACACTTTTTTGGGACCAATGACATTTATTGAGCGATCAGAAATTTAAATGTCCACTGATTACTGTGTAAATGTCATTGGCAGTGAAGGGGTTAACCTGGGGGGGGGGGGAGCTAGGGGTTAACTGTGTTCCCTGGGTGTGTTCTTACTGTGGGGGGGTTGGGCTAACATGGGAATGAGAGATCTAACTGATCCCAGTGACAGGGATCAATAGATCTCTCATGCCCCCACTAAAAGAGCAGGGAACCGCCGTGTTTACATCGGCAGTTCCCCGTTCTTTCCCTGTAGCCGCTCATCGCGGCTCGCTGGCGGACATCGGGTCCGCCCGAGCCGCGGGCACACTCCCCAGGAGTGCAGCGGGTGCGCGCGCGTGCGCCCCCTGGTGGCTGAATGCAGATCACCGCTTATTTACGGAGATTCGCGCTCAGCGTCCTGACTGCCGCCGTGAAAACACGGCGCGCGGTCGGGAACCAGTTAACGTAAATGTAAACAGCATTAAATTACATTAAAAGTGTTGCATTTAAACTATTTATTAGTGTTTATTTTTTCTTGGTGAAGTGTTATAGCACCTTCCCCAATCGAGGTTTTAGCTGTTTGCACTTCCCAGAAAATAAATGCAGCAGCCAGGTTTCTTTATGCCTTAATGGAGACAATTTCATAATCGTAATCAACAATAGACACCCAGCAAGTTGTAGCGCTAACCCCCAAAGGAGCTGCTTGATGTATTGGGTCCTTTCTGTCCTGTACCTGTGATGACCCACCCTTACCTGGACCCAAGAACACCGAAACGCCTTGAAGGATTAAATGAACTTTATTTAAAGGTAAAGACCAGGAATTCACAGGATATCACTATTCATTCACCATGTCTGCTTGGGAAGCAACTGGTGCAAAAACATGCGTGAGAGAGCAATATCAGCTTGTAATGCAGATGAACAAAAATGCAACATAATACAGCACCACTGTATCAATGGCTTTTGCCATAGCTATACAGCCTACCTACTACCCATTACAAAGATACACTACCTAACCACTGGCCAGTGGGACAATGTAGAGAGTCTGCTGGCGATGGGGCCCTTAAGTTGGAGTGCTTTGTTAACCACTTTCCGACTGGCCCATAGTAAAAATATGTCATAACATTGACATCTAACACCAGTGTTATGGCAGCAAATAGCTGCCAAAACCCTAGTATAATTTTTTACTATGGCCGGTTCTGCATCAGATAAATGTGGTCCAGTGTGTGGATTTGGGTGCCCCCCTCCTGCTGTTTCCAGGTCTTTTCCAGGCTGAGCAGACCCATCTGTAAAGCACAGAAGCAATCCAATGCGGCTGTTTGCTTGGCAGGAAGTCAAGTGAGGACAAGATGGCCCTCACTCGTCTCTATGCCCTTGGAGGACCGGAGCAATGTCTGGTTCTTAGGCCAAAACAAATTATTTTTTTGAGTGAAGTTGCAAAAAAAACTTTTTTTCTTCCGTTTTTAAAGGTAAATGAGAGATCTGGGGTCTTCTTGACCCCAGATCTCTCAATAAAGAGAATCTGTCATCCTTATTTCTATTACAAGGGATGTTTACATTCCTTATAATAGGAATAAAGGTGATTTAAAAAAATAAATAAAAGAACAGTGCAAAAATAAAAAATATAAAAGTAAAATAAATAATAATTTAAACATTTTTTGAAGCACCCCATCCTTATGTGCTCGCACGCAGAAGCGAACACATACTTAGGTCACGCCCACTTATGTAAACAGTGTGCAAACTACACATGTGAGGTATTGCTGCGATTGTCAGAGCAAGAGCAATAATTCTAGTGCTAGACCTCCTCTGTAACTCTGAATGGGTGACCTGTAAAAAAAAAAGCGTTGCCTATAGAGGTTTTTAAGAACTGTAGTTTGTCGCCATTCCATGAGCTTGCGCGACTTTAAAGCATGACATATTACATTCGGCGTAAAATCATCTTTCACATTTTACAAAAAAAAACTGGGGTAACCATTGTGTTTTTTTTTAATTCATTAAAATGTATTTTTCCCCAAAAAAGTGTGTTTGAAAGGTCACTGAGCAAATACTGTGTGACATAAAATATTGCAAGGTTCGCCATTTTATTCACCAGGGTCTCTGATAAAAAAATATATAATGTTTGGGGGTTCTAAATAATTTTCTAGCAAAAAATATTAATTTAAACTTGTAAACAAAAAGTTCCTGTAAAGGCCTGGCCTTCCAGTGGCAAGATGGTGGTCAGAGGCCTCTCACCAAAAATAACTTGTCTCTCGTGGCCAGTGAAAGGTTCCTCGTTCTTGACCAAGCAGTCTACAGCTGTAGCAGGCAGTAAAAGCTGGAACACGTGTCGCTCTAGATAACTGGAACACTGGAATGCAATAAATGGCTGGAGCACATGTAGTCTGCTTTTGCAGGCAGCCTCTACAGCAGCAGCTGCCTCTGTACCCAAAAGAAATGAACTCATAGTATCCAGTTCCTTACTTTGCCTGAGCTCTAGGTAGCAAAGTCCTCTTGCATCTTTCCTCCTACAGCATACAGTAATTCAGTAGCACACAGCCTTCAACCCCAGAGCCCTATACACAAACTCTCATGCCTCGTACACACGGGACGACGATCGCATTCAACACGTCGTACTCACGACCGTTGCATGCGGAATCGATCGTTTGTGGGCACGCTTTCAACAGTTGAACATGCGACGGTCTTACATGGGAGTTGTATGTGCAGACTACAAAACGTGGTCATACCAACAAGCTCGCATACGATCATTGTATCGTGTGTAGAGCAGTTGGGTACAACAAGTTGTATTGTGCTAAACACGCATGCGCCAAGTCCATTTTAACTAACACGATATTAGATGAAGGAGCCCAAAGGGTGACGCTACTTCCTCTTTATACACTCATTCGCGTCATCACGTTCGGCCGGCCGCAAGTTGTATGTACGACCGTTGGGTGCATGTCAGTATGCTATTTACATTATGCAACATACGATTTGCGACGATCGTACGTACGATCGTCGTCCCGTGTGTACGAGGCTTTAGATTTACAGCAGTCTGCACATGGTCCTAAACTCATTAGCACACAGCCCAGAAAACAGCCTAGTCCAGCTCTTTGCTCTCACAGGCACAAAGGAAAACTCTTACTAGGCTCTGTGTAGCAGCATTCTCAGAGCCCTCAGTCCTGTTCTCCATATGCAACACACTCTCCGTGTGCTCCTGGGTCCCAGAGGTCTCTCCTGGGGTCACATGTCCATCTCTGCCCTTCTCCCCATGATGGGCAGAGCTCAATACTGCCAGTGGCCAATTAGGAACCAGCTTGGCCCAGGCATCCAATAAGAAGTCTTCTTTCTCCAGGGGCTGCACAGAAGAGAAGAGGAAAAAAAATGTCCTTGCTGTCCTTGACCTTGTCATCACTACTGGGTATGATTTTAAGAGCCCAGTAAAATACAGTGTAGCCCTCATTTCTGGAGATGATGAGAAATGTCCCTCACCAAACAGGATAGTGCACTAAACATGTAGATAAGTAAAATAACCAGAAGAGTTGGGTTGATAGTAAAGTTGGCAGTGCCTTCACCCAGGACAGGGTCTCTATGAACAGTGAGGATTCCCTTCCTGGGAAAATAATCAAATCAATCTAATCAAAGTGATTGAGAGAACAAGAACTATCACAACCAGCACAGAACAGTAACCATAAACATATAGAAGCACACCATTATATAAATAATACAAGTTCTATATTAAGAGATTAATAACAGTGCATACATTCAAAGTACAAACAGGTATTAGCAGCAAAGGGCCCGATAGGTGTCCTGGTGGATTTGTGCATAGAGATACCTCCAGATGAATGTTGCAGGGGCCCCTTAGGGCAGATAGAGGACTTCTAGAAGAGGAGGTAAAGGATATCTCTGTGCAATATTGTTATGCAGAGTAGGTAAGCATAACATCTTTTTTTTTTTTAACAAAAAAATGTATCTTATAGTATCACTTTATTCAACTCTGCTGTCAGCTTAGATCACTTGCTACCCTCCCAGCACTGGCGCAACAGTCCTTCAGAATTCTATTGTCATGCATTGTCTATTAACCTCCCTGGCAGTATTCCCAAGTGTGGCTCGGGGTGGAATTTCAGTACCATTAGCGGTAACCCCGAGCCACACTCGGGATTGCATTGCTGGATCCAGGCAATGTTACTTACCTTGTCCCCTGGATCCAGCGATGTCCTCCCGCGGTGTCAGCGTCTGTCCTCCGCCCGATGCCTCTGTGTGCCGGGCTCCGTTCCCTGCGAGCGTCGCGTTGCACGGGGACGGAGCCCGGCGGGAAATTCAAAAAGTGAAACACAGCACATACAGTACACTGTGATCTTATAGATTACATTACTGTATGAAATCATTTCACATCCCCTTTGTCCCTAGTGGTTTGCCCATTGCCCTGCACGCACTTTTATATTATATATGTCATTCTTTCTGCCTGGAAACTTGAGAATGTCCATGGCATCCAAAAAGTGTCCCTTTACGTCAAAAGTGGTTTTTGATCAGCTAGAAAACAGCGATAGTAAATAAGAATCATTTGCAGAATTGAGTGATACTGATTTTTGGGGAAATTTATCATCAGAAACTGAAAGTGACG
Organism: Glandirana rugosa; assembly: GCA_018402905.1. Lineage (NCBI taxonomy): Eukaryota > Metazoa > Chordata > Amphibia > Anura > Ranidae > Glandirana > Glandirana rugosa. The sequence goes on from BLSH010451925.1 coordinate 494,606, forward strand.
ACAGCGACAATTCTGCAACTGAGCAAATTTCAGTGTTTTTGGTTTGATTACATTATTGAATACATTGTATTACTATTATATTATTATTTTTGATAATTATTTTATAGTTATTTATTATATTATAATTTATGATTTCATGTTTCAAACTTCTTCATACCCGGGGTGTCTACTAGACTCTTGTTTGGACAGATTTAAGTGAGTTATTCCTAAGAATTAAAGGCCTACAATATAAAACGCCAAATTTCCATGCAAAATAATCGTACCGCTTTCAGCACCAAAAATCTGAAATAACCATCCCGCCAGGGAGGTTAAAGTCAGAGTAGAATTTCTGGGAAAGGGGAGCAGAGGAACAATTTCACTTCTTCTGCTGTGAAATTGGAGGATATATTTCTTCACAATGTCTTCAGCTACAGAGGTCAGTAAGGGTTGTTTTAAAGCTCATGAACTATTTGTTTGTAGTGCATCCCCCATAGGAGCCGGTGGTGAATATGGATCCCCCATCCTGCACAGCCAGGCACACCAAATTTTCAAAGGCTCGCTTGAGACAGGAAACAGTCCAGCAACTTTGTTTTCGTAACTTGGATGGGGATGGGATGATTATGGGATGCCCACTTGACTGGAACTACCTTCTTCAGGGACACTTCAACTATATACACTCTCTGTATACACTCCTCTTCCTCCAGCACTTCACTTGCTTGTGGAAATAACAATGACCCAGTTGGAACAATTTTTGATGAATCTGGCAAGGCACTCAGCCAGATCAAGCAAAAACCCTTTACAGGCAGGGACCGTGGGCCCCTTTGGTTGTGTAGAGAAAAGTCCAGTGTCCAGCTACATTCCTGTGGATACTGATCCCAACACTACCTCTTCAGGCACTGCCAGCCTGCCTGGCTGCACCCGTCCCTTTCACTAGCCCTCCTGGCTACTTCCCACAGTCCTCCCAGACTGTCACACTCACCAGCAACCCGGCTGTCTTCTCCCTGGAGATCTCCCGGATGTGCTAGCTGGCTCCTGCTGTCCTCACTCTTGCTCCCATGCCTCTGAACAGGACTCCTCCATGTGTCTTGAGATCCATCCAGCACCTGAGCCCCAGGCCCGAGGTGACCCCCATCAGACTAGGGGGCACCCTCAAGGGCCTCTGGCAACCTCCTCATTACTCCAATTCCAGCTACCACCCAAACTCCACACTGCCCCTGCTGGCCTAGCTCTGAATATTTAAGAGGGGCCTACCCCCTGCCAGCCCATTTGCTGGGGATTGGCCTGGGTCCTCCTCAATACTGCAGACAGCTCCTCCTATTTTTCTGGAAGCTTCTCCAAAGTTGCAGCAAGTAGGGAGAGGTACCAGAGGTGCTGCCTGATGAGTCATCCAGCCTCCCTGAGTCACTCATCCTGACCCAGATTCAACAAAGAATTTACCTATACTAACAAAAACCTATTTACACTTATAGCACACTAGAGGGTGCTATGTGTTAAAAATATGTGAATACTTGCCCATAGCCTGGTTAAAAGTTTACTTTAAGTTTAAAAATAATAAAACTTAGGTGTCAAAATAACTTAGTCACTTACAGCTTCGTGAAATTTCAACATTTGCCTTCTAGTCATGTAAAAGATGCAACCACCCAGATAAAGTGTGCATTCAATTATCCAGACATTTCATGAAGAACCTCAAGGCATCTCTTTGCTTTATGAGTGGCCTATTTGATTCACCCTTTTCACCTTGATGTTACCTGTGTTTAAAGTCTTAGTTTATCTTATTGAATTAATTAATGGAAGATGATATTGGGTAATTATAATGATGGTGGTGAAAATCATGATAAAAATTATGATGTGGTAGTGGTGCTGAGGATGATAATGGACATGAAAGTAGATAGTGATACTCTTGGATAACAATGTCGATGATGATGGATAATGATGATGTTGAGGATAATGGTGATAATCTTGGATAACGATATTGCTGATGATGGATAATGATGATGTTGAGGATAATGGTGATAAATAGTGATGATGCTGGATAATGATTATGCTTCATAGTTACAATAACTTTTAAAAATAATGATCCCAATGATGATGATTGTAGAAAAGTTTGGTATTTTCAGTGAATTGCCTTTTCTGATGAGAAGCATAAAGACAACCTTTACTCCATTACTTGGTTGTAAAAAAAAAGGGAGTTTGCTAGTATGAAAGCAAACGTTGGTAAAATTGGGGAGAATGTATGCTGGACTCCAAAAACAGCAGACAGCTAAATACACATTGTACAGTATCTCTGTCCATCCAGCCCGGAGATTTACATGGCTCTGCCACACAGCACAGCCAGAAGGGTGACACCACATTCTATGCTACAAGTAATTATGCATGCAGTTCAGCTCCCATTACATGTTTCTTAATAATGTTATAAGTTTCCTAACACTGTGCTTTACATATTAACCCTTTCCTCGTCAGCTTATGTACACAACACCCATGTCTGTGGCCACTGTAATGTTCTTTGTATTCATGTGATAAATGCCATTTTCGTAACCAATTAACTTTAAACTCTAGTATATCCAGAGTTTTTTTTTTCTCAGGGAATAGGTGCAGGAACTCCCGCCTACCCACATCTCAGTACCACCCCAGAGCAAAGTATTATTTTGTGGTGCTAAGTCATTTGTATGGAATTTGTTAATGATCCCCTGCCGCCAGCAGCAATAGATGCCCTCCATCCCCCAGCAACACTGGACCCCCAAAACAAAATACAACCCCAGCAACAATAGACCCCTGGCAGCAACAACAGATCTCCTAGCAGCCAGCATCAATAGACTCTCTAGCAACCAGCAATAATAGACCCCCTCCCTCAACAGTAGGCTCCTACCAGAAAAAATTGACCCCCAGCAACAATAGACCTCAAAAGCAAAAATAGACCGAGATACAAAAATAGATCTCCTCTACCAACAATAGATCCTCAGCAACATCAATAGCACACCTCAACACCCCTTGCAATTACATACATTCAGTGCTGGAAGTGCCAGAACTGCGTTTCCCCACATTCCTGCTGAAAAAATCCTGGAGTATATCCATCTGTAAGCAGGGCTGGTTGATCAGTACCCGAGATGAAGTAAAGGTACACAAAGACCACAGAAGGTGGCACAATTATAATTTTGTAAAACAGAACTAAACAGTTAACATGTTGCAGACAGCAGCAAGGCACTCATTTACAGTTCCAAACATTGTGGCGACTAAGCCTTCCTATACCCCGGGTTTAATAGCTATTAACAATGGTGATACTTTAACATAGTCTTTGTACTTAGGAAGGCAATTTGGTGATTTTCCTGTTTTTTTTTTCAGTTATTTTTTTTTAAATTAGGGATATAGGCTTGTATTTTCATAGCAGGAAAGGTTGTGAATGTGAGAAAACCCCACCATTTCTTGTATTGTCCCATATAAATGTCAATACATCAGCATCGTGCCACCAGGTACATGTGGTGCAAAATAACCCAGCACTAGTGTGTACAAAACTAGAGAATTAAAATTACTCTGGTGCTGAATCAGAAATTAAAAATCAAAACACCCTGCAAAATAAAGAGTGTTATCGCCTACTTGTCCTGTTTTAATCCACCATAAGTCTGCATGTGAGTGAAGATCCAAGGTATTGACCTCCTCTCACATGCAGGGTTACGGTAGCCAGCAGAATCTTCGGCATGCAACACCTCTGGGTGTGTCAGATGCCAGCACATCTCACTGCAGGCTGTGGCCCCATCTGCAGCTTTTGGGTCACTAGCATCCCTAACTAGAGTGAATGGTAATGTTGAAGGACCAAGGTATCTGACACAACCAGAAATGTCAGATGTTGAAGATTACATAGTTACATATTTATATAGTTAGTCAGGCTGAAAAGACACAAGTCCATCTAGTTCAACCAGCAACAAAAAAAAATTAGAAAAATTATTTATAACCATACAATCCCATATACACAATCCTTCACCCACAGTTGATCCAGAGATCCTACTGTGTCCTTCTACGCAACTGGTATATCTGGTAGTGTGTACCAGGGACACAATGGTGGCATAGCAACCAGTGAGTGGAACCACAGTGCACTGTGTCAGTAAGGAACTGACTGATTTTGCTGGTGGCTGTAGCTCTGCAAAGAAGCAAAGGTCCAAGACATGGGCAGTGGCACAGGTAAGCATCAATAGTATTCTTTTAAGATTTACTTTTATTATTTTTGAATTGGTGACATGTTTTTTTTAGAGGAGGTTCATTTAGTTTTGATCCGCCTCTTCAAGAAGCTACTTTGTATAGAAGGACATATGGGCTGTTATCAGCATGGTGGGAAAATATACATCCATTGGCCTTCAGATCATAGATTGGAAAAGGGTTGTTTCAGTTTTGTAACATACAATTTTTACAATTTAAAAAAATAAATAAAATACCAGTTGATATATTAAAACTGGTGAAACAAGTTAGGGAAGCAGATCAAGTATATAGAAATTTAAACGATTACTTATTGTTTATTTTTTCCATTTGTCACATTTGCCATTTTTGTCTTTCTAATTTGTCAATCTTTCCTATCTTTGCTAGTCTCATCGTTCTTCACCTGTCCTACTTTCCAGGCTCATGTTTCTTTGTTAATCTTACCTTTTGTTTTGTAGTTTTTATTCAATTCACTTTTTCTTTCCTGATTTCTTTGTTAATCTCACCTTATTTCCCTTTTATAGTCTATCAGTGCCCTTTTCTTTGATATTTCTTTGTTCCTTTTATTAGACTCCTTATTTCCTTTATTCTGTTCTATTTGTCAGCCTTTCTCACTTTAGCCTTTCCTGTTTGTCATTTACATTTACAATTAATCTTTTTGCCAGATTCCCATTTGCCAAAGAAGTACTGATTAGCTGTTCCTTCTCTCTACATATCTGTTCTTTAGACTTCTTCATTCCATAATGTTGTATCAATTGTTCTTTGCCCAAAATCCTCATTCATTGCCATCCAATTTATGAGTGATTCCTTTCTCTGACTGTCCTTTTTGTTCATTTAACTTTACTTCATGCATCTCGTTGGTAAGTCTTGTCTCTTTCCACCTGTGTTACCACCATGTGTTACCATTGCCCTCTTTTCCCTGGCCATTCTTCAGTTTGTTATGCCCTAGTCAGACTAAACTCTTTTGTCCCCATCAATTGTCGTATAATCCTGTGAAAGGTGAATTATTGTCAAACAATTAGGGAAAATGTAAACATAGTATTAAAAATAGTATTAAATATGGGTAGCATGTGATTAGAAAATTGGCTGTGTAAAGACCAGATTTATGATGTTGTTCCTCCATATAAAGGTCCTGAATAGAGTACTTTAGCAAAATGTTCCATCGTCAATATGTAAATGAATAGAAACGGAAGCAGCCCTGACACAGGGTCTGAAAGAAGTCCATTGAAAGCAGACCATCCAAAGTGCGAAACATGGGATTGTCATACAATACCGTGATTTTTGTTGGGGGGACATAGCTATCTGCTACAGGGTATCTAACATAAACTACCGGCTCAGGCAATCAAACACCTTTTTGGGATCAATAGATAAGAGACATCAAGGCTTGTTATGTTTAATGGCAAATTCCATGAGGGATATTGTCGTAAGTCCTATTATTGTGGGCCTCTCTGAAGAGAACAAAACCCAACTACGTTAGTGGATCAAAAAAGGGATGTGTCGCTGTTTATGGTCAACATTATCTAAGAGTATTGGGAATGGCTGGTAGCTAGCACAAAGAGGATAAGGGAAATGTGAGCTTCCTGAACTTGCTTGGGGAAGCGACAGATGGTTAAGATATTGATAAAGGTAGATTCCAGTATAGAAGAAAGGATATTCTTAAATACCTTATAAAATGTGCCTGTAAAGTAGTCAAGGCCTGGACTCTTACCGAGAGGCAATAAGGAGATGACTTTGTTATATCTCAAGAACAAGGAATGGGGGGCTACAAACTTATGAGATGTCCAAGGTGTTGTCCTACCGCATATATTCCCATGCTCATGAAGAATCCCGAGACAGTAGTTCTTGTTTTTAGGATTAATCCAAGAGGGTCTGAAATTTAGCTTTTTTGAGAAAAAGCAACTGGTAGGTCAAGGTGTCATGGCTCTTGTATTTAAACAATATTTTTTTTAGCCCGCCTTTCAGACTTAACATTTGCCTAAACACTTTGCATGACACAGTGGTGTTTGAATAAAAGTTATAAACTTGCCCTTGTGAGTATATATACTGAGGTATATTGCCAGCACATTTTTTAATAGAGGAAGCCATTGGATTAGTTGTGAAAGTGGTTATAGAGCCTTGGGACTCCAGACTGCAGTGTCTCCCCTCCTCAATAGAGTGAAACCAGGCTCAAACTGTCTCTCAAAGAATCCTTCTCTGCCTATGTGGATTAAGATAAGCCTTCTGTGTGCAGCAGCCTCCCTCAGCCCTCCTAATACTTACCTGGGCCCCATCTGGATCCAGCAATGTTGCATGGGAGTCTTGGCTGTTCAGGACTCTCCCTCTTCATTGGCTGAGACAGCAGCAAAGCACATTGGCTCCCACTGCTGTCAATCAAAGTTAGTGAGCCAATGAGGAGAGAGAGGGGGCGGGGCTGGGGCATGGTTCCATGTCTGAATGGGCACACAGAGCAGTGGCTCAGATCGGGTGCCCCCATAGCAAGCTGCTTGCTGTGGGAGCACTCAACAGGAGGGAGGGGCCAGGAGCACCAAAGAGGGAGAAGAGGAGGACCTGGGCTGCTCTGTGCAAAAACATTACACAGGGCAGGTAAGTATAACATGTTTGTTATTTTTAACAAAAAAAGAGACTTTAGTATCACTTTATGGTCTGCTGGGTGCAGGATAATGGTGCAAAATAACTTCAGTATCTCAGTAGAGGGAGAGAAGAATAAAAAGCAATGGAGTTGATTAACTAAAACTGGAGAGTGCAAAATCTGGTGCAGCTCTACATAGAAACCAATCAGCTTCCATTTTTTTTTTTGTCGAAGTTTAATTGAACAAGCTGAAGTTAAAAGCTAATTGGCTACCATGCACAGCTGAACCAGATTTAGCACTCTCCAGGTTTAGTAAGTCAACCCCAATGCAGCCAGGGGAGGGGCAAACAAACCCGAAGGGTGGTACTCACGTGGTCGAGCTCATGGCGGCAATGCAGAGCAGATGATGGATGCAGAGCTGATGATGGCGACCATCTTCCGGATCTCCCTGTACTTCCTCCCCAAACCCAAAACCGGCCAATACGATCGCCTCTCCTCTCGACCATTGATCACTGTGTTAGTGCTGGCGTTGTGAACACATGGCTTTGTTGATAAACATGTGGATAGTGTACCTCTTTCTTATTTTCTGACCCGAACAAAGTATGCAGGTCAAGAATTCTGACCTCACTCTGACTTCAACTGTTGCATGCTTGGGTCAGTAATTAATTGTATATTTAAGCCAGAGACATCAATCAGTGTGGCTTCCTACATCTATATCTGCATGATTATTTTATATTATATTATATCTAGAATTTTTGCCTTCACATTCCTTTCTGATATAAAAAAATCTACGGTGTGTCAAGTCTCAATATTTCAATTTTAATTAATTCAAATGCTACTGAACAACATTTGGAATGAGGTCCTTTAGATAACTGATATGTTAACATATTAGTGTAATGTCTACTTATCCCTTTTGTTCTATTAAACCTAGCTTTTCAGGATAAAATTTCAAATGAGAGCAACATTGCCATAAAAAGGAAAGTTTTGTAGAGGGAGTTCTAAGAAAATAAAATACACTTATCACTCATCTTTCCTTTTCAGTCCAACCAATAGACATAATAGCTATTCTAACCAAACTGCTGTAATGTTATCATAATGGAAACATAAACCGAGAAACCCGTTTTATGACTGGAGTTATAAATGATAAACTGAACAGACAGCCTTTGAAATAGTCTTGGATTACAGCTCAGGCACATGTAGTAAACATTACATGCTTTACAAATACAGTCATAAAATGGATCCGTTTAAAAGCTATTCACAGGGAGGAAAAGAGCTGCTAAATAATCTTACCAGAGGGCTCATAAAGATATCAAATGAAGTAATATGTCTGAAAATGGCCATATTGGTAGAAAATAAGTGATAGGGGTTCTGACACCTTAATGCTTTATGCATTTATATACCAATAAATCTGCAAGAGTTATGTGTGTTTGTTTGTGTGTTTACTGCCCAATCGAAAATTCTTTGTCTTCCCCTGAATTTCAGTCTAACTTAATAGAAGTTTGGATTTAGGGTGATACCATTCCTTGTTAATAAAGTACACAATTGCATTGTTAAAACTAAACTCAAAGAAAATGCTGAATACAAAGATTGAATACATACAGCCTGAACAACTTAAGACCCATCTCCTTCCTCGCGTTTGCATCAAAACTTTTATAATGCTTAATCTACAACCGTCTGTGCTCCTGCCTCACTGACAACAACCTTCTTGACCCCTTGCAGTCTGGCTTTCACGTACTACACTCCACTAAAATTGACCTACTGAAAGTCACTAATGATCAACTAACTGCTAAAAATGATGGCCACTACTCCATACTCATACTACTAGACCTCTCTGCAACCTTTGATACTGTTAACTATCCCCTCCTCCTCAAAATGACTCCACTCTCTTGGCCTTCAAGACTCTGCCCTCTCCTGGTTCTCCTCCTACATATCACAGCACTCCTTTAGTGAAACCTATAACTCTGTTTCCTCCTCTCCACTTCCTATTTCTGTAGGGGTACCCCAAGGTTCTGTCCTTGGTATCCACCTCTTCTCCATTTACACCTCCTCCCTTGGTCAATTAATAAATTCCCATGGCTCCCAGTACTATCTTTATGCTGACGACACGCAAATCTATCTCTCTACTCCTCCTTATTACCTGGTATGTCTGCATGGATGTCACACCACTTCCTCAAACTCAATCTTTCTAAAACTGAGCTCATAATTTCTCCTCCTGCACGTGCCGGTTTCCCTGACTTCTCCATCAAGATTAATAATACAACCATCAGTCCCTCCCTTCATGCCAGGGTAATAGGTGTAATCCTGGACTCTGGCCTGTCCTTTCAGTCCCAAATCTAATCACTTGTAGACTTCACCTCCGTAACTAGAGTTGATCGAACACCTAGAAGTTCAGGTTCGGCAGGTTCGGCCGAACTTCGGGAAAAAGTCCGGGCTCGGGACCGAACTTGACCCAAACTTTATCCCGGCCCCCGAACCCCATTGAAATCAATGGGGACCCAAACTTTTAGGCACAAAAATGGCTGTAACAAAGTCCTGGCAAGTCCTAGAGGTCTGCAAAAGGAAGGAAAATGGGGGTAAGAGTTGGACAAGTGCCCTACAAAGAAATGGGGATAGGGAAATAACTTAAAATAATTTTTAAGCTAAAATCACATAAAAAAATAAAAAATGAAGGTGGATGTGGAGTTGGAGGTTGAGGAGGCGGTGGAAGTGGCGGTGGAGGAGGAGGAGGTAGCCAACACTGTTTTTTTTATTTTTGTGCAAGAAATGCACCGCTGGCCGCAAATGTAGTTTTTGGAATATATATATATATTTTTTTTTAAACCAGCAATGTAGACATTTTTTTTATTTTTGTGCAAGAAATGCACCGTTGGCCGCAAATGTCGTTTTTGGAATATTTTTTTTTTTTTAAACCAGCAATGTAGATGCACTTTTTAATTTTGTGAAAGAAACAATAATCTGTCCCTTAAAGCAACAGCTGGAACCTTTCCCTATAGAACTTGGAGATGATTTTAGAACAATAATCTGTCCCTCTAAGCAGTAGACTCTACCTAGTCCAGTCAGATCGTTCTGTAATGCAGGATGAGATCTGCAATCTGTCCCTCAAAGCAGTAGTAGTAGTAATCTCTACCTAGTCCACAATCAGATCGTTCAGTAATGCAGGATGAGATGTTCTTTGATATCTGCAATCTGTCCCTGACAGAGCCAGCAGCATCCTCTCCCTAAACTATCCTGAGAGTGACATGCAGCGCGGTGACTCCAGCCCCATATAGAGGCTGGGTCACATGATGCACTGGCCAATCACAGCCATGCCATTAGTAGGCATGGCTGTGATGGCTTCTAAGGGCAAACCAGTGAAACACTTGTTGATTGACTGCCCTTGGCAGCTATTCAACACGTGGAATAAAATACCAGAACCCCAGACCCGAACCCAAACTTTTTTGAAAAGTCCGGGTTCGGGTCCAGGACACCCCAAAGTTCGGTACGAACCCTAACTTTATAATTCGGGTTCGCTCAACTCTATCCGTAACATCTCCAAAATATGCCCCTTGTTAACCGCTGAAACCACGGAGCAGCTTATTCACTCCCTTGTTATCTCTCACCTTGACGATTGTAACTTCCACCTCATTGGCCTGCCTCTCCACAAGTTATCCCCTCTTCAGTCTATCATGAATGCCACAGCCAGACTCATCCACCTTACCAAAAATTCAGTGTCCATCACCCCTCTCTGCCAATCCCTCCACTGGCTTCCAATTGCCCAACAAATACAATTCACAACACTAACAATAACATGCAAAGCCATTCACAACTCTGCCCCAAGCTACATCACCAATATTATCTCCAAATATCACCCAAACTGTTCTCTCCGCTCCTCCCAAGAGCTCCTGTGCTTTAGCTCCCTTGTCTCCTTCCATGATTGTCTCCACTACTTCTCCAGAGCCGCTCCCATCCTCTGGAACTCACTACCCCAATCTGTCCAGTTATCTCCTACTCTGTCCACTTTTAGGCAATCCCTGAAAACTCATCTCTTCAGGGAAGCCTATCCTTCCTTCAGCTAATAACTGAATCGTCTATTTCTTCTCTCAGTTCATCCCTCACAGTTACTACCTTTTGTTTCCCCAGCCTCTCAGTATTAGATTGTAAGTTTGCAGTAACCGAGTCACCCTAACCCTCTTGTATTGAATTGTATTGTAACTGTATTGTCTCCCTTTATATTGTAAAGTGCTGCACAAACTGTTGGTGCTATATAAATCCTGTATAATAATAATAAATGTTTACCAGCCAATGCACTTATTTTTCTGGCCATGCAGGCATGAGATTTACACAGCTCTACAACAAGTCAGGTGGATGACACCACTTTATTTGCTATAGTTTTAGAATTGTTTACAGGTTTTAAAAGAAATACAGCAGTGTCCTCACTTTACTGGGACACTGATGATTGGACCGTGAAGGGAAATAGATAGATTGATGAGTTCATCTCTCTGCTCAATCTTCTCTCACCTCCTCTCATTATGTTCCTTGTCATCACATGTGCATATAGCACACATAAGTGGCCCAGGGTCTTTCCCCGCTGTCTGCAAGTCTGAATGCTGATGGCTGGCTGCATTCATTTGTTCTTTTTTTATCAATCAATTTTCATTAGAGTCCATTTGTGATTTTTTTTATATCCTCAATGAGATCATCTGTAAAAGAGTGGGGGGGTTTTAGTTCCAATAATCTTTTGATGTAAAAGTAGAGAAAGCATAATCAATGGCTGGTCAACCACATACTGTATATTAAATGAAAAACATGTAATATAGGTACTGGAGTGCAATGCGAGACAAAGCAGTATAAATCAAGACATTTGAGGCAAAGCTTATATTTAACTATATAAAAGTATAAAACTTAAAAGAGAGAAGAAGGGGGATACAGTAAGGAGATTAATAAGGAGAAAATAAGCTTTACCGTTAAGACATAAGGCAAGGTTCGCTATCCATGGCAAAATAGTGCCATAAACTAGGTCAGAAATGCAATGAGCATGAACATGGCCATCAAGATCCCAGGTGGTCTTTGGACAGTAAAGTGTTACAAATCCAGGACCCTGCATTCACTATATCTTATTTCCCACAGTACACAGAGCATGGAAATGCAATTATTTTAGTAAATATAAACTGCTAAATACCTTTTCTCATCAGCAGTATATAGCAGTCTTGTGACTTCTATAAGTGTCTGGTTAAAGATTGTAGGAGGAGTCTTCATTCTCCCCTGATTGTCCTAACAGGCTGAAGGACTCCTGACCCTCTGTCAGGACAGTGCTGATTGGCCCAGTGCTGATCACATGCACTCTTCCATGAAGACAAAATAATACACACCGAACTGAGCATGTGCAGAGTGACCCCAAGGCTCTGTTCTATCAGGAGAGGGTTTGGGGACTGTGGAAAAAGGGGGGGGGGGGAGAAAAGAAGACAGAATCAAACATCCTTTTTACACAATGCAGAGGATTAACCCCTTGGGTTCCACAGTGAGTATAACAAGCATGCATTACTGCAAATACAGACTGATTTTACTGCTGATTTTAGTAAAACTTTAAGTAAGACTGTTTCAAAAATGCTTATATGATTGAGGATTAATAGGCAGATGCCTGGGTACAGAGTTGGTCATTAAATTAAAGCACAATTGTAAAATTTTGGTTGCTTAACCAGGGTAACTATTGGCATTGGAACTTACCCTGGATGAGGTGATCTTTTGCAAATTTATAATCTAGAGCGGCATGTTCATTCAAAATGTGTACTACTCTATAGAGCGTTAGTGGAGTAACTTGTTTCCAGCTCCTAGATATAGAGAGTCTGGCCACTATCAGCGGATGAGTAATAAAGGTGTGAAAAGTTGAGAGCAGTGTGTCAATACCCGCTCCCAAGAGTGCCAATCTTGAATACTTACAATATTATTAAAACAGTGATATATATATTGGGGTTGGTCAAAAATATAGAAACAGTACATGATTTGATTGAAAGTGACGGCACGTTTCGCATTGAAAGTGGAAGTAATAATACATTATTTTGCTTCCGCTGTGTGATGAGACACCCAGCTAACAGGTGGGAAGCCTCACATTCGTCATTCATTGCGCTGATAGTAATATGGAGTTATATCAGAGCTTATGGAGTTTCAAAGAAGGTAAATCTTTGGTGCCTCAAAGGTTATGACGGCGTATACAGTTTCCGGGAAAATGTCACCTGATAAGGATAAGTGTGGTCGACATGGTCAACTGACCGAAAGAGTGGTTATTTAAAAAAATGTGAGGGGTGTACTCACTTTTGTGATATACTGTATATAAATAGTGGATATGATAAATATTTAGTTGGGCCAAAGTAGACTGTGCATTCCCTCTTTTGTAAATAAATCCCTTCTCTATTATACTTTTAGGTGATTTTTTCCCCTATGGTCACAAATTATCTCATGGTCTGATATTCTTAGTAGTCTACTGAGTCTACTGAGCGTGTATATGTATGAACTGATATATACATGAGATTTTACAAGCATCCGGTAGGTCCAACTTTTTTAAAATAAATAACCCTTGCATTTATATACAACCAAAAAAGTAATGAAATGTATTCAAATTGCAATATTGCTGTTATTGTTAATATTGATTTATGTTTGTTTTTTCACTTATAGTATCAAAATTTATACAGCGCTACTAAGTCTCCTGAAGAAGCTCATGAGGGCGAAACATGTAGAGCATATGTAGCTGCTTGTTGTATGAACCGCATATTGATGTGATAAGTTTTTATCCATTTTTTTAACTGTGAAAAAATACGAATTTATTAAATTTTAACCATGATGATTGGTTGAACTTTACTCATGGCACCTTAAAAGTCCTGATGCATGTTTTCTCTTGTTCTGTCTAATTAGTTAGCTGTGGTGCCAATTTTGGCCCTTCACTACCCAAAAAAACCTTTGAAAAGAAATATACAGCATGGATCAACTATGAGCTAGAACTTTGGAACAGATGTGGAACTATTGGCGTGTAGATGTTCTAAAGGTCAGAAATGATGCAAAACGTAGAGTCAACAAAGTATCATGTTGGCGAGACTAGATAAATGCCTTAGCATGACCACAATGGAGTAGGATTGTAAAAACATTCCAGCTATAAAATGTGGCATTCCTCTGAAGTCCAGGTAAGGGCATTTCTGGGGCAAGAAAACTAGTTCCTTAACATTTCCATAAATAATTGTTCAAATTGGGACATCAAAGTCTAAAAGTCTAAAAGTCTAAAAATGAAGGTGTCAAATCATTACCCCTCAAGCATCATCAAAAAGTACTGAATTAATAACTGGATATCAGAATTCTCCAGAGCCATGAATGTCATTTTAAATACCAACAAGAAACCAGAAAACAAACTGTTTACACGGCATATTTGAATTTGAAATTGCTACCATAACCCTAACAATTGATTACTCCAAGAGTATTGATTGATTGTGTTTAGAAAAACATATGTTCCTATGCTTCCGTTACTATTATTTTCTTATACAAAAACAGCTTTTAGGAAAATGGTCACATTCATTATCAAGAAAATATTCATTTTTTAGAAAGTACTGTGCTGTTCTTTTCCTTATCTAAAACCATCTGCTAAGAACCCGAATCCAAATGGTAATGTTCAGATTTAACAACAAGAAAATGCCATTTCAAATAGATGTTCTGTATCAGATAACAATGACTCAGATAATAAATAATTCATAGGCAAAAAAATGTCATGCTAACGTATGGATTGCCCTGGTTTCTGGGGAGAAAAATCTTCATAGTTTCAAGTTAGAATAAAATAATTAGACTTTATTTATTCTGAAGTTGTTGTCATGTTTACTAATTGGCTTGTAAAATGGAAAACAGCGATGATGTACATTTTTATTTTAGTAAATAAATGAAATATATTACAGCTTTTATTTGCTTCAAAGGAGAAAAAATGCATTACAGAAAAAAGTTCCCCCCAATCAAATCTTTTCGAGCAAATGTAATGATCGCTGCTTTCGTAAAAGCTTTTATTCTTTTTAGAAGTAATTTATGGTCTCATCGGTGTACTTTAGTTTACAAGGTTGCTTTAGCTCTGGAACCATATTGCTGCCTTAGAGCATTCAGCTATTTACAGTATATTACAAAAGTAAGTACACCCCACACATTTTTGTAAATATTTTATTCTATCTTTTCATGTGACAACACTGAAGAAATGACACTTTGCTACAATGTAAAGTAGTGAGTGCACAGCTTGTATAACAGTGTAAATTTGCTGTCCTCTCAAAATAACTCAACACACAGCCATTAATGTCTAAACCACTGGCAACAAAATTGAGTACACGTGAAAATGTCCAAATTGGGCCCAAAGTGTCAATATTTTGTATAGCCACCATTATTTTCCAGCACTGCCTTAACCCTCTTGGGTATGGAGTTCACCAGAGCTTCACAGGTTGCCACTGGAGTCCTCTTCCCCTCCTCCATGACGACATCACAGAGCTGGTGGATGTTAGAGACCTTGCGCTCCTCCTTCTTCCATTTTAGGATGCCCCACAGATGCTCAATAGGGTTTAGGTCTGGAGACCTGCTTGGCCAGTCCATCACCTTTACCCTCAGCTTCTTTAGCAATGCAGTGGTCGTCTTGGAGGTGTGTTTGGGGTCGTTATCATGTTGGAATACTGCCCTGTGGCCCAGTCTCCGCAGATGATCAGGCTCTGCTTCAGTGTGTCACAGTACCAGTGTTAATTTTGTCGACTAAAACCGACTAAAACATTTGAGTTGACTAACTTAACACCATTTTAGTCGACTAAAATAGGACTAAAACTAAAATAATTGAGATGAATAAAATACGACTAAATCTAAAATGGCATTTTAGTCAAAAGACTAAAACTGAATTGAAATTTGATGTCAAAATGAACACTGGTCTGTAGTGCATGTTCATACCTCAATACCATAAATAATAACATATTAGATTTTTCACTCCAGCAGTATATAATGAGTTTGGAAATTGTAGAGAAATGCTTAAATAATGCATTACAATTTAACTACACCCACATGGGATTTAGTCCACTAAAATGATTTTAGTCAACTAAAATGTACTAGAGATTTAGTCGACTAAATATGATTAAAATGAAAACAATTGCGGAAGACTAAAATGGGACGAAAACGAAAATGCTATTTTAGTCCTAAGACTAAGATTAAAACTAAATCGAAATTTGCTGCCAAAATTAACACTGCACAGTACATGTTGGCATTCATTGTTCCCTCAATGAACTGTAGCTCCCCAGTGCTGGCAACACTCATGCAGCCCCAGACCATGACACTCCCACCACCATGCTCGACTGTAGGCAAGACAAACTTGTCTTTGTACTCCTCACCTGGTTGCCGCCACACACGTTTGACACCATCTGAACCAAATAAGTTTATCTTGCTCTCATCAGGCCACAGGACATGGTCCCAGTAAACCATGTCCTTAGTCTGCAGCAAACTGTGGGCTTTCTTGTGCATCATCTTTAGAAGAGGCTTCCTTCTGGGACGACAGCCATGCAGACCAATTTGATGCAGTGTGTAGCGTATGGTCTGAGCTCTGACAGGCTGACCCCCACCCCTTCAACCTCTGCAGCAATGCTGGCAGCACTCATACATCTATTTCCCAAAGACAACCTCTGGATATGACGCTGAGCACGGCACTCAACTTCTTTGGTTCACCATGGTGAGGCCTGTTCTGAGGGGAACCTGTCCTGTTAAACTAATGTATGATCTTGGCCACCATGCTGCAGTTCAGTTTCAGGGTATTAGCAATCTTCTTATAGCCTAGGCAATCTTTATGCAGAGCAACAATTCTTTTTTTCAGATCCTCAGAGAGTTCTTGCAATGAGGTGCCATGTTGAATTTCCAGTGACCAGTATAAGGGAGTGAGAAGGATAACACCTAATGTAACACACCTGCTCTCCATTAACATCTGAGACCTTGTAACACTAATGAGTCACATGACACCAGGGAGGAAAAATGGCTAATGGGGTGTACTCACTTTTGTTGCTAGCGGTTTAGACATTAATGGCTGTGTGTTGAGTTATTTTGAGAGGACAGCAAATTTACACTGTTATACAAGCTGTACACTCACTACTTTACATTGTAGCAAAGTGTCATTTCTTCAGTGTTGTCACATGAAAAGATAGAATAAAATATTTACAAAAATGTGAGGGGTGTACTCAGTTTTGGTATATACTGTATATCTTATGTGGTCACTGCTTCACCTTTCAACACATGTGTGAACTGTCTAAACACTTTCCCTACTAACCATAATATGCCTGAAGCATCATCCTTTCAGAGCTGCTGGTTTCATATTCAGATTAGATCCTTCAGGCTGGGTTCACACCATTGCGAATTGGATGCTGTGAATAATAGAGTCGGTTCACATATCTCCAGAGCGGCTCTGGTGTGAATTTGCACAGGAGCCCTGTGCATCTTTTGGTCCAGTCCAGGTCCGAATTCAGCCAAAAATTTGAGGCTGAAATTGGACCTGAAATGGTGAACCAGGACGCACGGGACCCCTGTTGTGCGCCAGAGCCGTCTCCGGTATGAACCCAGCCTTGGAACTATATTTATGCAGTCCATGTACGTATTCCAGAAACAAGACAGTTATGCATTATGAAAGCCCTACTAATAAGGGCCCCCCGAGGAACTATCTCCCCTGATCCAAAGGGCCTGGTATAAATTAGGGGTTAACCCCATGCTGGTTTCTTTTTTTGTGTGGGGGTCCTTATCTAGGATAAGGGTTTGGTATAGATGAATGGAATCCCTGTCAGATTTGGTTACGAACAGAACTGGGAGGCTGGTCAGAGGCGGCTCTCTAATTAGGCAAATTAGGCAGTGGCTTAAAGCCTCGCTCTTCCAGGGGCCACGCAGTTGCCTAATTTACCCTTACCTCAACCTCCCTGATTCACTGGGACCGCCCTGCAATTTGTAACATGTCCCAACCCAGAGTCCCGGCAAGTCCCGGAATGTCCGCAGGGTGTATTGGTTTCCACGAGCAACGCTTTGTATGGCAGCCGCCAACCAGCATCTCTCCCTGGCTGACACACACATACGAAGCATGGCACACTGACCCCGCCCCCTCCTGCTGTGATGTTTTCCTGGACACAGAGGAGGAGGCGGCGAGGAAGCACACAGCTCTGTCGGGAAAACGCTGATCTGAGCTCTTTAACGAACTAAAAGAGAGACTTGCAGAGGAGGGGGGCATGGGGAAGAGGGTGAGAGGGGGCCAAGCCTACAGTACACATGAAGTGATTTGGGGAGAGGATATGTTCTAAGGGGGCACTTTAGGATTGTAGAGGGCTTGTGCTACAAGGGGACATGGATATGAAATCCATCCCCCCCTCACTCCCCCAGCACAAGTCTTCTCCCCTCCCAAAGCGCCCCCTAACACATATCCCCCGCATAAAAGCGATGCTGTCTGTGGCGGGATCGTCTGTGGCTTTGGCTCTAGTGTTTGGTGGCTGCTGCAGCAATGTGGTGTTACCATGTTAGCCAGGTGAGAGTTTCCTTTTCATTACCAGTCTCTGACTATCTCCTGTATTATGTCTGCAGTCTCTGACCATCTCCTGTATCATGTTGGCAGTCTCTGACCATCTCCTATATCATGTCAGCAGTCTTTGACCATCTCCTGTATTATGTCCGCAGTCTCTGACCATCTCCTGTATCATTTCTGCAGTCTCTGACCATCTCTTGTATCATGTTCACAGTCTCTGACCATCTCCTGCATCATGTCTGCAGTCTTTGAACATCTCCTGTATCATGTCAGCAGTCTCTGACCATCTTTTGTATCATGTCCCCAGTCTCTTACCATTTCTTGTATCATGCCTGCAGTCTCTGACCATCTCTTGTATCATGTTCACAATCTCTGACCATCTCCTGTATCATGTCTGCAGTCTCTGACCATCTCCTGTATCATGTTTACAGTCTCTGACCATCTCTTGTATCATGTCTGCAGTCTCTGACCATCTCCTGTATCATGTCCTCACAGTCTCTGACCATCTCCTGTATCATGTCCGCAGTCTCTGACCATCTCTTGTATCATGTCCTCACAGTCTCTGACCATCTCCTGTATCATGTCCGCAGTCTCTGACCATCTCTTGTATCAAATCCGTAGTTTTTGACCATCTCCTGTATCATGTCTGCAGCCTCTGACTATCTCTTGTATCATGTCCTCAGTCTCTGACCATCTCTTGTATCATATCCATAGTTTTTGACCATCTCCTGTATCATGTCTGCAGCCTCTCACCATCTCTTGTATCATGTTCTCAGTCTCTGACCATCTCTTGTATTGTGTCCACAGTCTCTGACCATCTCTTGAATTAGTCTCTGACCATCTTTTGTATCATGTCCTCACAGTCTCTGACCCTCTCTTGTATCATGTCTGCAGTCTCTGAACATCTCCTGTATCATGTCAGCAGTCTCTGACCATCTCTTATATCATGTCCCCAGTCTCTTACCATTTCTTGTATCATGCCGGCAGTCTCTGACCATCTCTTGTATCATGTTCACAATCTCTGACCATCTCCTGTATCATGTCCGCAGTCTCTGACCATCTCTTGTATCATATCCATAGTTTTTGACCATCTCCTGTATCATGTCTGCAGCTTCTCACCATCTCTTGTATCATGTCCTCAGTCTCTGACCATCTCTTGTATCGTGTCCTCACAGTCCCTGACCATCTCCTGTATCATGTCCGCAGTCTCTGACCATCTCTTGAATTAGTCTCTGACCATCTTTTGTATCATGTCCTCACAGTCTCTGACCATCTCCTGTATCATGTCCGCAATCTCTGACCAACTCTGTAATCATGTCCACAGTCTCTGACCATCTCTTGTATCATGTCCATAGTTTTTGACCATCTCCTATATCATGTCTGCAATCTCTGACCATCTCCTGTATCATGCCTACATTCTCTGACCCTCTCTTGTATCATGTCTTCAGTCTCTGACCATCTCCTGTATCATACCTGCAGTCTCTGACCATTTCTTGTATTGTGTCCGCAGTCTCTGACCATCTGTGGTATCATGTCTGCAATTTCTGACATCTCCTGTATCATGCCAGTAATGAGTGGCTGCAGGTTGGGATCAAATAGAAGCAGTAGTAGAGGAACAAGCCAAAAGACGATAACAAGTAGTAAAGGAGATAAGACAAGCTGCAGGTAGCAAAGTAGCAAGATATCAGCTGGAGAGTGCACAATAATCTGGCAAACAAGAAGTGCAAAGGCATGGCTTAAATAGGAAGTTCATGGGAAGATCAAGGAGTTCATGGTTCATCAGAAACAAAGTACAAGGCAAGGTTATCCAAGGAATCAGAGAAGATGCTGTCCAGCATCTTGGGTAGCTCAGCAAGAAGAGCCACTGCCGAATACAGCAGAGGTCATAAGTTCAGATCACATGACTTACATGTACATGAGCATGCTCCTAGCTCTCAGTCTTTATCAATTTGTATTTCAAAAAACTCTGACTCCTCATATTCATTGTCCAAAAATGCACCAGAAATTGGCTTAGTTTGTGTGCAATCAATATTCCCTTCATCTATTATTTTTAATACCTGCAGTCATTTATTATGTTATTCCTTATGAACATCATTTACAGTAGATCCCATGTTAGACTTCACTTTTTTTTAGCAGACAGAATTTACTATATTAAATCACATTGAATGATTACTTATCATTGGCTCGGATCCATTGCTCCATGTCTGCTTTCATAATAAATTATCTATTTATTTAGCCATCAAGAAAGGATAATCATCTGATGAAAGAATTACATTTCTCACTTTGAGTGTTTCTCCAAGGTTTTGAATATGCAAATCTTTATTGAATGCTTCTTTTCATAATCTAAGTGCAACACTTTAATTTAGCCTCTGCCCACTCCAGAATCATATAATATATGTGGACAGTCTTGGTTGTCATGGTTGATGTATAATAGATGTATCATTGCAGTAGATGGAAAGAGTGGAACATCGTGTAAGGTTCAGGTGTGATCACTTAATCGTATTTTTCTTCAGGGCAGTTATGTTCTTCCTCTCCTGAAAACTCTATTGAAATCTTTGAGAAAGAGATCATTTAGTTAAAGGACAATTTCACCTCTTGAGGAAGATCTGCATTGCCCCATTCCCTAGCCACTCTTTTGATCCAAAAGGTGAACTTGTTCTTTAACCACTTCAATACTGGGCACTTAAACCCCCTTCCTTCCCGGACCAATTTTCAGCTTTCAGCGCTGTTGCAGTTTGAATGACAATTGCGCGGTCATGCAACACTGTACCCAAATTACATTTTTATCATTTTTTTTCACACAAATAGAGCTTTCTTTTGGTGGTATTTAATCACCCCTGGGTTTTTTATTTTTTGCGCTATAAATTAAAAAATTTTCAAAAACAATGCATTTTTCTTAGTTTCTGTTATAAAATTTTGCAAATAAGTAATTTCTCTTCATAAATTTTGACCAAAAATGATACTGCTACATTTCTTTGGTAAAAATAACCCAAATCGGGGTTTATTTGGTATTGGGAACTGTGACAGATGTGATGGGGACAGACAGATGTTTTGTGTATGGTGACAGATGTGATGGGGGACATACAGATGTTTTGGGGACTGTTTTATGGGGACACTTATGTGTATGGGGACAGGGGTATCAGTGTGCTTGGTGCACTGTGTGGGGGGTGCGATCTGTGACAGCTCTCTGCATGAAATCATCATCATGCAGAGAGCTGTCATATTGCTGCAGATTCCCCCCCCCCCCCCCCCCCCC
>BLSH010451944.1:5668-21133 GCA_018402905.1 Glandirana rugosa
TGAGACCAACCGCTGTCCATTAGACTAACCACTGTCCATGAGACCGCTGTCCATGACTAACCACTGTCCATGACTAACCGCTGTCCATGACTAACCACTGTCCATGAGACCACTGTCCATGAGACCACTGCCATGAGACCAACCGCTGTCCATGATACCACTGTCCATGAGACCACTATCCATGACTAACCACTGTCCATGAGTCTAACCACTGTCCATGAAACTAACTACTGTCCACCTAGTAGAAGTTTGACACAGACTTTTCATAATTAATTGCCATCTTCGGTATATTGACAAGATTTTAGCCCCATTTATTTGTAGGGCACTTGCCCTAGTTTGAAGATGATTTTAGAACAGTTATATGGCTTCTACCGTTAATTAATACTTTTCAGACACAGTTTGAAGATGATCCACCTGTCATCAATCAAAGTACCTGTCACCAATCTGAGTACCTGTCACCAATCAGTACCTATCACCAGAGTACCTGTCACCATAGTACCTGTCGCCAACCAGAGTACCGTCACCAGAGTACCTGTCACCAGAGTACCTGTCACCAATCAGTACCTGTCGCCAATCAGTACCTGTCACCAATCAGTACCTGTCGCCAGAGTACCTGTCACCAATCAGATTACCTGTCGCCAACCAGAGTACCTTTCACCAATCAAGAGTACCTGTTACCAGAGTGCCTGTAACCAATCAGAGTACCTGTCACCAGAGTACCTGTCACCAGAGTGCCTGTCACCAGAGTACCTGTCACCAATCAGTACCTGTCACTAGAGTATCTGTCACCAGAGTACCTGTCACCAACCAGAGTACCTGTCACTAGAGCACCTGTCACTAGAGTACCTGTTACCAACCAGAGTACCGGTCACCAGAGTACATGTCGCCAATCAGTATTTGTCACCAATCAGTACCTCTCACCAGAGTACCTGTCACCAGAGTAGTCACCAGTCCAAGTACCTGTCACCAGAGTACCTGTCACCAATCAGAGTACCTGTCATCATGTCCAGAAAGAGATTATACACTACAGAAGTGGCATATCAGATGCTGAGCCTGGCCAATGAGAGCAGCGGGGAGCTCTCACTGCCCAGTCACCGTTCTGATTCCGGTTCTGGTTCCGAATGGCCAATCGGCAAATGCCAACGGCGCTAGATCCCAGGAGGAAATGCCCAGTACAAGCGCTGGCATTGTACGCCAAAGAATTAGGGCCCAAACCCAGCTCCCGGAGGCCTTGGCAAACCCATTGTGGTTGCCTTCTACCACAGGGTCAGCCACAATCCCCCCTTTTACAGGACAGCCAGGTGTTCAAGTCAACACAGATGGCTTCTCCGAAATATATTTTTTCAATTTATTTTTCTCTGATGAGTTGGTCCAAAACATTGTGGACCAAACCAATCTTTCTCTTTTGTTCGTCGGCAGGCACAGCGACTCTTAGGACTAAGTGGGTTATACTGCCCTCTTCAGGAGTTTACTAGGCAGAAAAGGCAGTTCTAACAGCAAAAAGAACAGTAACAGACACAGCCCCTCCCAGGGGGCAGTCCCCACCGGCAGATAACCCCACGCCCAGCTCTGCTAGCTCAGTTTTATTCTGCCTAGTGCAAGGAGTTAGACCTAGGCTCCCTGTTGGGATCTGTGGTACCTCTCTGGTCCACTTCGGCTGTCAGGAGACAGCCTCACAGATGAAGACTACAATCAAGCAGCCATGCTGGTCAGCAGGCTGGGTCTCGGACCCAGGTATTCTCCCCAGCCGGCCATCACGCACTAGACCGGATGCTTCACGCTGAGTCGAACGCGCCAGACCCCGAACCGGATGGGGTGACCCCGCGGGTTAAACGCCCTGCCGCCACATGCAGTGCGCCCTCGGCCGACAGCTCCCTCCAGCCTAGCCATGAGCACGAATGCTGTCCCGGGTGGGATCCCTGCACTGCCCGTCTAGATGGGGTAAGTACATCCCCTCCCCCTGGGGGGCTGGCAGGTCCCTCCCCCCTCCGGGGTGAGTGCGATGGGTGGTTCCCCCCTCCTCCTCGCTAGTGCCCCGTCCCCCCATCCCTCCGGGACCCCCGCTGTCACACCCCCTCCCCCCATGGGGGCCTCCAGGGTGGTCTCTCTGGGGCAAGCTCCCACCGCCTCTCCCTCCCTCCCACCCCCCACCTGCCCCGTGCTGCGGCGGTTGGCGGCCATTTTCTTGTAGCCGGCCGCACTGTTTAGGCCTAGGGAGCGGCTGGCGGCCATTTTTGTGTAGCCACAGCCCTGTTATATGGGTGTTTGGACTCTAGTGTGCATGGCGGCCATTTTCCCTGTGTTTTACATGTGGATGTGAGGCCTGGGGGCAGTCCTGGCCGGTGTTTGGCACTGATTTACCCCTCCCTGCACGGCGCGGTTCTCCCTGGTAGCAGCAGCGGCTCTAAGCACAGCAGCAGTGGGCAGCAGGAGTGGGTGAAGGCAGCAACAGCGGTGGACAGCGGCAGCAGGCAGCTCCTCTCTGGGTTGGGTGGTGAGTCCCTTCAGGGTGTCCCTTTTGCCCAGCCTTGCTCAGCTGTGGGGTGGGGGGTGCAGTGGTCTCCCAGCAATAGGCCTTATTTAGTGGCCATTGCCAGGGTGGGTGACAGTATGGCAGCTGATGTGCTTCCCCACCGGACCTCTCGGTGCCTGCAGCCAGCACTTCAGGGGCTCTAGTAGACGTGATGTCCACGGTCCTGGAGACATTTGTCTCCCGGGTAGAGTCGCTGTTGGACCGCAGGGACGCCAAAAAGTGCCCCTTGCCCCCCTTCTTCGGGGGAGGACTTTCTCAATAAGTTTGTAAGGATTGGGCTTGGCCTCAGAGCTCCCTTCCTATCCCGAAGTGTTTTGCTGTGCGTTATCCCTTTGAGGATAAATTATTGAAGAAGTGGGCATCGCCCACCGTGGTTGACCCACCGGTGTCCCGCTTGTGCAGAGGGACCACTATCCCGGTGAAGGGCACGCCATACTTTAAGGGATGGTTCAGGTGGCTCAGTATCTGTGCGATGCTGCCCTGGACGCAGCCCCCCTGATATCCAAGGCGTCCGCGGTCTCTGTGGTGGCCAGGCAGACATGCCTTCTAAGAGGACCCTGGCAGATTTACCTTTCCAGGGGGGGCGACTCCTTGGATGAGGTGATCAAAGATCTCACCGGAGGCAAGAGCTCCTTCCTCCCGGAGCCCAGGAGGAGTGCGGACTCCCGTCGCAGTCAGGGGCCTTCCTTTCCGGCCTATAGGCAACCTTTTCGTCCCTCCCACGCCTCGGGCAAGGGTCCACAGCCCGCCAAGGCCCCCACGGGTGGACAGAACGTCCCTGGCTGCGTAAGCGCACCAAGCCAGAGGGCAAGGTCTCCTCCGCATGAAGGGTTTCCCCCGCCCGGTGTTCGGGTGGGGGGACGTCTCCTGGGGTTCGCAGACAGGTGGTCCTCCCACTTCTCGGACTGCTGGGTGCTCGAGGTGGTCTCCTCGGGGTACAGCATAGAATTCCGTTCCCACCCACAAGACAGGTTCTTCGCCTCCAATCTGCAGCTGCCTGCGGGCAGTCTGCGGGCCCTGTTCTGGGTGGTGCAGGACCTGCTAGGTCATGGGGTGATTGTCCCCGTTCCTCAAGCGGAACACTCCCAAGGGTTTTGTTCAAACCTTTTCGTGGTTCTGAAGAAGGATGGGGTTCGTCCCATTCTGGATCTGAAGGACCTCAACAGGTTTGTGCTGGTTCGCAGGTTTCACATGGAGTCGGCCCCCTCGGTAGTAGCGGCCCTGCACCAGGGCGACTTCCTGGCCTCCCTCGACATCAAAGATGTGTACCTGCTTGTTCCCATCTGCACCCAGCACCAGCGTTTCCTGCGCTTTGTGGTTGGAGAAGACTACTACCAGTTCGTAGCTCTTCCGTTTGGCCCGGCCTCGGCGCCTCGGGTCTTCACCAAACTGCTGGCCCCAATTCTGGCTCTGCTGAGACAGAGGGGTATTGCGGTGGTGGCGTAACTGGATGACCTTCTCCTGCGAGCGGAGTCGGCTGCAGCGCTGATTACCCTGCACACTCTGCAGGAATTCGGATGGGTGATCAACCTCCCGAAGTCGGTCTTGATTCCTTCTCACTGCCTGGAGTATCTGGGGCTGATCCTGGATGCAGCCCAGGCGAAGGTTTTCCTTCTGCCAACCAAGCGGCAGACGCTTCAGTCGGTGGTGCGGTCCCTGCTGTCCCAGAAATGGGCCTCACTTTGGTTTTTCATGCGGGTCCTGGGCCTAATGGTGGCCTCCTATGAGGCAGTCCCCTATGCTCAGTACCACACCCGGCTTCTGCAACGGGAGATTCTTCTGAGAGGGGACAGGTCCCCATCTTCCCTGGATCAGGTGATCAGAATGGATCACCCAGTGAGGGCCTCGCTTCTCTGGTCACTGTGGTCCCCGGCCCTTAAGTCAGTAAAGTCCTTCCTCCACCTTCACTGGACAGTGATCACGACGGACGCCAGCCTTACAGGCTGGGGTGGAGTCCTGGGGTTGCTTTCAGCCCAGGGACAATGGTTTCCGGAGGAGTCTCGTCTCCCGATCAATGTCCTGGAATTGCGGGCGATTTGGCGCTGCCTCTCCCATTGGACGTCAAGGCTACACGGGTGCCCAGTTTGGATTCAGTCGGACAATGCCACGGCCATTGCATACGTGAATCACCAGGGTGGGACAGGAAGCTCGGCTGCGGCCTCGGAGGTAGCCCCCATCCGGCGGTGGGCAGAAAGTCATGTTCCGGCAATATCTGCCGTCCACATATCGGGCGTAGAAAATTGGCAGGCAGACTATCTCAGTCATGAGCGCCTGGACCAGGGAGAGTGGTCCCTGCACCCGGAGGTGTTTCAGCAGATTTGCTTGAGATGGAGTGTCCCAGATGTGGACCTGCTCACATCCTGTCTCAATCGGAAGGTGCAGACCTTCGTGAGCAGGACAAGGGATCCCTTGGTGGATGCGGCGAATGCTCTTGTGGCTCTGTGGGCTCGGTATCGACTCATCTATGCTTTTCCTCCTCTCAAGCTGCTTCTGCGCCTTCCGCGCAGAATAGAGGCGGAGGGCATTCTGACTATTCTGGTCGCTCCCGATTGGCCAAGGCGTCCTTGGTACGCCGACGTAGTACGGATGGTGGTGGACGTCCCCTGGCGACTCCCCTATCGTGAGGATCTTCTATCCCAGGGGCCCATCTTGCACCCTGCTTTACCCTCTCTGGCTTTAACGGCCTGGCTATTGAATCCCAGGTGTTGAAGGATCGGGGGGGTTTTGGACTCGGTGATTCCTACCATGTTGAAGTCACGAAAGACTACTTCACGTAAGATTTATCACCGCACCTGGAAGGCTTACATCGCCTGGTGCGAGGCTGGGGGGTGGAACCCTCGTTCCTTCTCGGTGTCTCGGGTTCTGGCCTTGCTACATAAGGACCTCGACCAAAAACTGGCATTCAGCACTATCAAGGGTCAGGTTTCTGCTCTGGCGATCTTTTTTCAGCGTCCTTTGGCGACGCATTCGTTGATCCAGGGGGTCCCGCATGTCGCCCCCCAGGTACGGTCACATTTGGCACCATGGGACCTCAATTTGGTCCTCTCGGTACTTCAGAAGCCGCCTTTTGAGAATATCAGGGAAATCTCTCTGCAGTTGCTTTCGCAGAAAGGGGCTTTCCTGGTAGCTATCACATCCGCTCGGCGGGTGTCTGAGTTGGCGGCCCTGTCTTGTAGGTCCCCGTATCTGGTCCTACACAAGGATAAGGTGGTCCTGCGCCCGTCACCTTCTTTTTTGCCAAAGGTGGTGTCATCTTCCACATCAATGAGGATATTGTCCTTCCTTCGCTTTGCCTGCGCCCTTCTCACCCTAAGGAGGTCGCTTTGCACTCCCTGGACATTGTTGCAGGTGTATGTATCATCCGCGGCCTCCTTTTGGAGGTCAGACGCTCATTTTGTTGTGGTGGATGGCCCACACAAAGGTTTGGCGGCCTCATCGGCCACTATCTCACGTTGGATTAGACAGACGGTGACCCAAGCCTATGCGGTTCGGGGTCTGGAGCCTCCCTTCTCGGTCACGGCTCACTCAACAGGGTGATTAGCACTTCCTGGGCTTTTCAACATCAGGCGTCTGTGTCTCAGGTGTGCAAGGCAGCTACTTGCACCTCTGTGCACACCTTCTCAAATTTTTACAAAGTTGATGTTTTGGCATCCTTGGATGCTGCGTTTGGCCGCAAAGTTTTGCAGGCGGCCGTGTGAGACACGTGTGGTTCCTCACTGAGGGTTCAGTTGGGTGTAGTTTTGATGTTGTTCTGTTACCCACCCCTCATTTTTGACACTGCTTTTGGACGTCCCACTTAGTCCTAAGAGTCACTGTGCCCGTCGATGAACGAAAGAGAAAACGGGATTTTTTTGACTTACCGTAAAATCCCTTTCTCTGAGTTCATCGACAGGCACAGCACCCACCCCTCTGACGTTGCACTGCTTGTTACGAACTGAGTTGGCAGAGCTGGGTGTGGGATTATCTGCCAGTGGGGACTGCCCCTCTGGGAGGGGCTGTGTCTATTACTGTTCTTTTTGCTGTTAGAATTGCCTGTTCTGCCTAGTAAACTCCTGAAGAGGGCAGTATAACCCACTTAGTCCTAAGAGTCGCTGTGCCTGTCGACAAACTCAGAGAAAGGGATTTTACGGTAAGCCAAAAAAATACAGTTTTTTGCTCGTCAATTTATAGCAAACCACCCCAACTCAAGTTATGCCCGCCCATTCTAATGGAGACCCGTAACCGTGGAGGAGTTTAAAGTATTTTTAGGTCTGACACTCAACATGGGGCTTACAAAAAAGAACAAATTGCACACGTATTGGTCTACCCACCCCATCCACCACATGCCAGTTTTTTCAAGTGTCATGACCAGGTCCCGCTTCGAAAATTATAATGCGCTTCCTGCAGTTTAATGACAACAC
Source organism: Glandirana rugosa (assembly GCA_018402905.1). Taxonomy (NCBI): domain Eukaryota; kingdom Metazoa; phylum Chordata; class Amphibia; order Anura; family Ranidae; genus Glandirana; species Glandirana rugosa. Next base: position 12,602 of record BLSH010451944.1, read on the forward strand.
GCAGTGCCCCCCCCCCCCGAAATCATCCCGACTTTGACAAGTTATATAAAATTTGCCCCCTTATTGATTATTTCATAAAGAGGTTTTCCGAGCTTTACACCCCTGACAAAAACAGATCTGTGGACGAATCCCTGGTCCATTTCACAGGCCGGCTGGGAATCAAACAGTATATCCCAAGTAAGAGGGTCAGATACGGTTTGAAGCTCAACAAGCTTTGTGAAAGCTCCACCGGTTATGTCTATGCCTTTAGTGTGTACGAAGGCAAAGATTCCCAGCTCCAGCCCCCTGAGTGTCCACCATACATGGAAACAAGCGGGAAAATTGTTTGGCAGTTGGCATTCCCACTCTTCCAAAAGGGGTATCACATTTATATGGACAACTACTACACTAGTTTGCCCCTTTTACGCCACCTTTACCTAAATTTAACGTTGGCCTGTTGTACAGCAAGGAAAAACTGGAAGGGCTTCCCACAGCGTCTTCTCACCATAAGGCGACAAAGGGAGGAATCGGAAAGCCTTAGGGACGAGGACGTTTTGCCCATGAAGTGGAGGGATAAGAAGGACATATACGTCATGTCAACCATCCACGATGACACCTCAGTGGAAGTTCCCAGAAGACACGGACCAGTTCGAAAGCCTTGCTGTATCAACGAATACAAGAAATTCATGGGGGGGTGGATTTAAACGATCAGATGTTGCAGCCCTACCTATCCACAAGAAAGTCCCTCTTCTGGTATACAAAAGTTGCTATTTACCTCTTTCATTTGGCCATGTACAACTCATTTATCACTTATCAAAAATTGACCCAACACCAACTATCCAACACCTTCCTAAAATGTATTGAAGATGTCATTGCTGCCCTGCTATATCCACAAGGATCCCCCCCAGAAAGCTTTCACTCCGATTGTGTCAGCAGACTGCATGAGCGTAATTTTTCTGAAAAGATTCCACCATCGGCAAACGGAAGACGACGCCCAAAAAAATATTGGGTGTGCAGCAAAAGAGGAGTTAGGAGAGACACTAGTTTCCATTGTCCCCAATGTCCCTCCCAACCTGGCCTTTGTCACGGAGAATGCTTCTGAAGCTATCATACCCTTGTAAATTATTAACCCATATTTCAAGTAGACTGCCTTTTCCCCATTTTCAAATTCCTGTGCTGATTAGTTCCCTGTTGCCTCAACCAACTATGCCACTGCCTTCCATGTGAACTGACCCTGACCTGTTTATCGACTATGCTTCTGCCTGCCGTCTGCATTGTTTATCCGCCATGTTTCTGCCTTTCACGTGAACTGACCTTGGACTGTATCGACTATGCCTCTGCCTACCGTCTATTTCTGCCTTTTACCTACACTGACCTCGGAATGTTCACCATGTTTTTGCCTGCCCCTTGGACTGATCTTTCACTCTGCTACACAGGGGTCTCACATATGTGAGGGGCTCCAGAATGATGTTCTGATTTGAGAAAAACAGTTAATGTTTTTTTCTTTGTTTTGTAATTTCCAGAACAGGGTCTGGTGTCCGGAGGCTTCAAACCGATTGAGTGGGAGAAGCCTCTACCCCTGTCCCCCTATCCCCATTCTTTCCTGAGGCTTTAAGCTTGATGGTCCTGCCTGCTGCCTGGACAAATAGTTTGGCTATACTGACAATATCTCTGCCTGCACTGACCCAGGACTTTTTATGGACCATGTGCCTGCTGCCTGGACCAATACTTTGGCTGTACTGACCATATCTCTGCTTGCTGCCTGTACTATGAACAGTATTTCTGCCTGCTGCATGGACAATCCTTTCACTGCTGCCAACCACATCCCTGCCTGCTACCTGGACCAATGCTTTGGCTGTGCTGCTAATCTCTACCTGTACTGACTATGGAAAGTATTGCTGTCTGTTTTGCTGTTGCTGTCCACGTTCCTGCCTGCTGCCTGGACCGATGCTCTCCTCTATGGGCCCCTGCACTACTAAACCGCAGGTAATCTTTTCTTTACTCTTTGCTCAGCAGAATGTATTTTGGTTTCTAATTGGTATTACAGTACATGCTATGTGTAAGAAATATGAAGGGCTTTCAACAATGTAAGAGGTTGGCAGGAATTTATGTGTGGAATTTATGTCCCTAGAACACCTGGAGGTGCTACTTGGATGTTGGGCCTTTGTATGTGGCTAGTCTGTGTAAAAGTCTCACACATGTGGTATCGCCTAACTCGGGAGGAGTAGCAGCATGTGTTTTGGGGTGTCATTTTTGCTATGTACCTGCCGTGTGTTGGAAATATCTTATAAATGGACAGCTTTGTGTAAAAAAAAAATGCGTTTTCATTTTTTTCCACATTTTCCAAAAACTTCTGGAAAAAAATTACATGTTCAAAAGACTCATTATGCTTCATAGATTATACGTGTTAGCTTTCCAAAATGGGGTCATTTTGTGGGCAATTACATTGCTCCAGGGCCTTAAAAATTGTTATAGGTGGCTGAGAAATGAGATGTGTAATTTATGCTCATAGAACGCCTAAAGGTGCTACTTCAATGTTAGGCCTTTGTATGTGGCCAGGCTGTGTAAAGCTCACAAATGGGGTATCACCATACTCAGGAGAAGTAGCAGAATGTGTTTTGGGGTGTCATTGCAAATATGCATATGCTGTGTGTGAGAAGTAACTTGTTATAACAAATTTGTGTAAAAAAAAAATTCTTCATTTTGCAAACAATTGTGGGAAAAAAATTACAACTTCAAAAAACTCACCATGCCTCTTACTAAAAACCTTGGAATGTCTACTTTCCAAAAGGGGTCATTTGGAGGGTATTTGTACTTTCCTGGCTTGTTACGGTCTCACGAAATGAGATAGGTGGTCAGTACATCAGGTGTGATCAATTTTCAATGATTTGCACCATAGCTTGTAGACTCTATAACTTTCACAGAGAATAAATAATATACACTAATTTGGGTTATTTTTTACCAAAGATATGTAGCAGTATAAATTATGGCCCCCATTTATGAAGAAAAATTACTTTTTTGCAAAATTTTTCAAAACAAATTAAAAAAAGTGTTTTTTTTAAAAAAATGTTTGCTACTTTTTCGCTTATATTGAAAAAAAATAAAAAACCCAGCAGTGATTGTATAGCACCAAAAGAGAACTCTATTTGTGAGAAAAAAATGATAAAATGTGTGTGTGTGTACAGTGTAGCATGACTGAGTAATTGTCATTTAATGTGTGAGAGCGCTGAAAGCTGAAAATTGGTCTGGGGAGGAAGGGGGTGTAAGTGTCCTGTATGGAAGTGGTTAACATACAAATCTCAAAGGCACAATGGGAGAAGGCATGTGTCTTCACCCATAAATGCTAAGCACCAGAACGCAAGAAACCTGCTTTAAAATTCGCAATGAATGGCACATTACACTGGTGAAGATAAAGAGATGGGCACCTAAAGAATCAGATTGATGTTGGAGATGCCATATAGAGTTAGGGACTTTTGTCCCTATTTGGTGGTCCTGTCGGGAGATACAAAAATACTGGAACAATGTCATCGAAAGGATAAAAAAGATCACAGAGACTAAAATTCAATTTGATGCGGCCCTTTGCCTTTTACATATCAATAATCTATCCTACAGAAAATACAAACGATCACTAGTAAGGCATATAGTTAACATGAGAGCTGCGCTAATAAATCATGGTTTCCATATTAGTCCATATAAACCTTCAAGATGATATTTATGAAAAGCAAATTCTAATGAAGGATAAGCCCAAACACATAAAAGAGCCTCAATTGTTGCAATGTCCCAAGAGTGGAAAACGAACCACCAACATCAGAAATCAAGGCTTACCAGCTGACAACGAATTGTACGCCCTTTGTGTAACAGACTTGAACTTCTCTGAGACTAGGTTGAATGGGGTCAAATCTCCTAGGAAAGAACTCTGTCCTCCAAAGACTCCCAAGTTGTCATCGCGGGATGTTGAGCATAAACAGAAAAGGGTCATATAGTGAAGTACATCCTAGACATCAGTGGGTTAACCTTGTACACCATATACCACCACCACAGTGTGCACAAGTGCAATCAGTGCAATCAGTCCATGATTTATTAGAGCAGCTCCCATCTTAACTATTTGCCTATACTGAACTTGAGTATTTGAGCTGCAGCTCATGTGTATTGTTCACAGTTAGCGCGGTGTTTATACATCGTTTTTCCAACTAGTAAGGCATATGCTTAATGCAGCAAAGGCACTCATACCACTCAAGTGGAGAACCCCTTGTATTCCCTCTATTAAAAAATGGACACTAAAAATGAACATAATATATGAAATGGAAGAGACCTTGGCAATTAAAAAAGAGAACACGACCCTATTTCACAAGATGTGGAGACCATGGTTTCTATTTACACAGTCAAAAGAATACATAGACTTAATAAAAACAACTTAACAGACACCTTTACCCTATAAAGGGTTTGAGACCAACACTTAACATCACCTCAAATTTAATTCAACCATAAACACCTGTACCCTTCCTCAGATTAGGAACTAAAACCATACTAAGCTAACATACTGTTTTAAAATAATGATTACTGAATCATACTAGGACTATGTTCGATGGTAGTCAGCATTTTCTTTTTCCTTTATTTTCTCTTCTTGTTGCATAGATATTCATGTGCTACAGTTTAAACCAACTGTTAAATGTTTTCCATATGCATATTATTTTGCGGAATGTTACCGCTCTGATTTATGTCAATAAACTCTTATTGAAACAAAAAAAATATTAATATCAAATAATAATCACATGAGTGCACTTCAGCTTTCACGTTGATGAGGTACTGTATTCGGGGCAGTATTTCTGGCGCAGCATCTTTAATTCTTTGCACCTCTGTACAACAGTGTAGCAGGTCTTTGGACATCAAGCCCAATGTTGTACAATTAAAAAGTGGTTCTGTAGAAAAATAAATTTGCATATTACTCATCAAGTTTAAAACAGTGACATGTGTGCACATATCCATGCATGATACTCACGGGCAGAAGAGACAACCTCCACTAGGCTTTGCTGTTCTACCAATGTATCACACTGTATATTTGAATTATCTTCTACAAGATCAATTATGCCTGTGTCACAAAGATCACTATTGCTGTGCAGCCTGGAATCCTCTAGGTTGAGTATATTACCTTTGAAAACAAAAAATATGCAGTGATTATAAAATAATTCATTATTATTGTATTAAAAAAAATATATATCCTATACTGCCTGAAATACAATTGATAATCCAACAACGGATCACTAATTGTAACTAAAATAAAACAGATTTTTGCAGATTGTTCAGGAAAGGACGATTCCTCAGGTGTTAACACTCCACCATCTTCATCTTGGACACATGCTTGCTTATAGGTTCTATCCTCAGCATTCTCTAACATGCCTTCCTTGCCGTCTTGCTCTTCTACAAGACTTTTCTTTATTTTCTCTGTTCGAGAAAATAAACATACATATTATTTTCTTTTTTTAACAATCGAAGTCCAAGTATGCTGTTGTACACCAGTAATGTGTATTGAGCCGGTGCTTGTATCTCTTGTTAAAGCAATTCTAGCGGTACTCGCTGCTGGATTGCTTTTAAAAGTAGTGAGCGGGAACTTAGACACCTCTCCTCCCGCAACCCTCTTTGGATATCAACAATGCTTTAATTGGTAGAATAGAAAGTGGAGATCACAAATGGCTATATAAACAGTACCTGGCACATGCAGTAACATTAATTATTAACATATTTTTAAAACAATTAAAGCAGAGTTACACCCATTTAAAAGGCAGCAGCTACAAAAAGTTCATAAACATTCACCTGCCCCCTGGTCGAGCCTCGCTTCAGCACTGTGAATGGCCGTGCAATCTTCTGGGACCTGTGACGTGTCCCAGAATATTGCCAGGAGGGAGGGGGGAAAGGTGAAATTCCTTCCGGCGTCGCGGAACCAGGAGAGGAAGTGGGAGCTGGATACCTGCCCCCCCCCAAAAAAAAAATGACATGCCATCTGTGGCATGTCAGAGGGTCACCAACACTTAAAACGGAAGTTCAACTTTTTGGTGGAATTCTGCTTTAAAGCGGATGTTCCACATTTATTTGGAACTGCACTTTAAGTAAAGTCAATACAACTGCAAAAGATCTAACATTCATACAAGATCTAAAAGTGGTTGTATACCTCACTTGATCATTTGTACCTATATTGCATATTATAATGCATAAAAGTAAAATTAACATCTACTAAACCTGCACCGTTTAGGAGATATGCACCCTGTATGCAGACATTGACGTCAGCTTTGAAAGCGCTCTGAAGATCCAGCATATTACTCTGAAACTTCACAGCTCCCTGCAAGAAAAGGAGAGCACCCTCGCATGTCCAGGGGTGACATCATTGCGGCTTCATCCACTCACAGCGTCAGAGCCAAAGAAATGCATTAGAAATGCAGAGGGAACATGTCAGCAGTCTCAGTCTGGTAATAAGGCGCCCTTGCGGGTGCTTAGTGCTAAAAGATAAGTATTGGATAGTATTCAATGTATATTAGCACATTATCCCATGATCTTGCATCTTTTATATGTGTTTAAAAGTAATTAAATGGAACACAGCATTCCGCATTCATGTTACAAAAAATATTAGTATGACATATGATTGCTCATCAGCTGCGGAAAATTCACCGTGCATATTAACATATTAATTTCAGTTTCCTGGTCAGATGTGATTCCTTTTTTTAATGTGCCTTTGACGATGACATTTTTTATCTTATTTTAATTTTTTGCCCTGTAAAGATAATATACATTGCATTCAGTTTACGGTTATTACATATTTTTTTATTAAAATACCCCAACAAAAAAAAAAAAAATACATATTATTATCTGTTTTTTACTTACTTTTTTAATAGCTTTATGAATTTGCTCAAGTTGTTGTTTTTCATGGTGCTTTAGGTCAGACCACCACTTACTCAATTGATCCTTGGATCTTTCAACATCATGTTTCTTCTTCAACAGTAGAATTACTTTATTTAGGATGATGTCCTTCCTTCTGTTGGGCTTCTCAGAGTTCTCCAGCTTCCCATCATAATCCTCCTTCTCAAGGAGATAGACCATGTCCACCATCTTACCTCTAGACATTGGGCTAGCTTTGATCTTTTGTCCACGCCTTGTACTATGCTTTTTTCGTTGTGCCTTTCCGGCCTCCACATCCATCTCTGTCTACATGCTCCAGCTCAGGACTCGTGGCTGTGTCACAGACATCAGCTAGATTGCACGTTCACAGTGTGGGCGGGTCACCAGAAAGGGGTGGGGCAACATATACGCATGGATGGTGTATAAACTATCTAATGAAAAGTACATTTGTCTGCACATTTGTTGGCGAGATACGTACGAAGTATGACCTTTTATTTCATTGGCCACCGATGCTTCCAGCCATAGAGGCCTCTGCAACCTTCGCCATATGTGCTGGTGAAGACGAAGAGTCATCTCTGAAACCACGCAAGATCACGTGGCTATGTCATAATGATTATTCGGATGAACGAAAATATACCAGATTTTTCGGATTGTGGACTTGTTTATAGGTAAATAGCCCTGTACGTTTTACATCTAAACTCTGTTCTAGCTCAGCATAACCATTAAAATCTATCTAATACTTGTTTGTACATAAAGCAATCTGATGTATGTGAAGCAAGCTTTGGTAGTTTATGCACATTTGTAACAGACTTCAATAACATGACATTACGTTTTGTATTGGATGATTTTATTGATTTTACTATTTAATTTTTCTAGGCAAAATGGTAGAAACGTTTACCTCTCCTGCACTCTTACCCCAGTTCATTGATATATACAGTCCTGCTCACCATTATTGGCACCCATGAAGTTTATGTACATATTGTGGAATATCTACTGAAGGAAATGTATCAAATTAACCAACATATTACTACAGATAGCTTGTGTTTGACAAAAAACTGTAAATGATAAATAACATTTAAAAAGATAAACATTATGAGGAAAACAGAGAAAACCATAATGCTTGCCTTGTCAGTGGTATTGGCACCCTTTGCTGCAAATCAGTATGGAAACCCAATTTGGCTCACCTGTTGCAGATCTCAAATGAGGATCACCTGTGATGAATTGCCTCCACCCATGTGACCCAAATTAGCCAATAAATGAACATTTTGGTTTTATAAAAAGCCACCTGTTATTCCCTCTTCATGTGTGACAATGGTAAAGACAAAGGAGCTGTCTGACGACACCAGAAATGCTATTATTTGCAAGCACAAGACCTCCAAAGGGTATAAGGCCATCTCCAAAGACCTTGGCATCCCTGTTTCAACGGTGCGTAATGTTATTAAGAAGTTTTCCAGGCATGGAACTGTCAAGAACCTCCCTGGACGTGGGGGGAAGAGAAAAATTGATGACAGAAGTCTTCGAAGGTTGGTACGAATGGTGGAAAAAACACCCCGTCAAACATCTAAAGACCTGAAGACCAACCTGGAGCAGTCTGGTGTAACTGTTTCAACAAGTACCATACGCCGCACACTAAACAAAGCGGGGCTTTATGGGCGGAGGCCAAGG
>BLSH010451944.1:21462-36189 GCA_018402905.1 Glandirana rugosa
AAACGTATTGACTCACTTACAGAAGTCTTTATTTACCTTTACATGGTTTAAATATAGTCGTCCTAGAAAATTAACCTCCAGGTTTCATTAAATTGTTTCTGTTAACAATAAAGTTGTATCTATAACATTAATATTTCTTTTTTGTCTTTTGGTCGTACACGTGATTATAACCGTGGGGAGGAATTATAAACCAACGTGTGGGAAACCGTCGCTACTGTCGGAGGTTTGCAAAGAATATAGGTAGCTATTCGAAGAACGTGAAGAGCCCACCGTAAAAGAGGGTGTGAAGGAAACGTTATACGAGTTCGAGAACTTGTAAACGTCCCAAGGAAAGAGGTTACCGTCAAAAGTCGAGGGGAGATCCTGCTGATATAAATTTGGTACATTTCCATTTATTTCTGAAGACATTCACTCAGTTATGCAAAACATGAAGGGGTGCCAATAATGGTGAGCAGGACTGTATATAGGGATATTCACTGTTTATGGAAGGTTAGGTCAAGGGAATATAGTGACTGGATGAAGTGGAATGGGGCCTATACTAAATTGCAACAGCTATGCACTATTGTATATGCACAAGCTGATATAAAATATGTTAAAACCAGGATAGCTAATTTGCGCACCGTATTCAAAAAGGAGCTAAATAAGATCAAGTAATCCCAAAAATCTGGAGCAGGTTCAGATGAAATATATGTTCCAGGCTTGTGGTATTTTGAAAGTTTACGTTTCCTCACTGATCAAGATGATGCAAGACCCTCTGTGTCCAGTTTGAAGCCAAATGAATCAATGTCTCCTGAGTTTGAGGATGTGTGCACAGAGCTAAACACAGACACTCAGGTAAAATGCATTTTTATTCATATCATGTTTTTCTCATGCATTTGAAATATGCATAACTTTTCATTTCAATGATAATATTAATGTGTTGTGGTGTCACAGACCCCTAGAGGCATAGTGGTGACCTCCTGAGTCAGGGAGAGATGAAATTTCTCCTCAGGATACAGGTTACTAGGTATGGTATGTGTAATTCAAGATGTGGTTGTCAGTCACTTTATGAATGCAAAAAGAGTATGCTTTAACAGTTCTTGTGGGAGAGAAGGTTTAGGGCAAGGACACCCTAAATGTGAAGGCAATTAGCAGACTCCGGAGACTAAAATACTAATAGGCAGACATTTATACAAGTTGAGGGCCTTTAAGCAGGATGAAACACACTGTATTTGCAGAACTGCTGTCTCCTATAGTAACAAAACTTTCAACAATTCAATAGAGATCTGTACACGTAAATCACCATAACCCGCTGTAGATTTTCTCTCACATTTCACAGTATCATACTGTAAATCTTCACACTGATCTCCAAGTCTCTCACTAGACTTCCAAGATCCCAGCCACCACGGGATCTCCTGAGCTATTCCACTGCTAAGCCACTGTATAGTCCTCAAGCTTCAACCTCGCTACCTGCTGTGTTCTTTGAACCTGACTCTGCTGAAGCTTTCCCACTTGTTCACCGCCCCCGTGTAGTGAAAGAGGCTGCCCTATTACTTCTTCAGACTTCAAATACACTGACCTCTGATTGTTTGGGACAAGGGTTATACAAATGTCAGAAATATATTATATTTAATTAATGGAAACCTCATATAACAAGTTAGTTTTATGCACGTACAATCTTTATTTCTTAAGCAAGTATATCATTTTTATATAATCTCAACTTTTTCTTTTTTTAATATTCAAGGTTTAATTGGATTTTAACAAAAACAAGATCACCAAATATTTAAATCGTAGTATAATAAGAAAGATGGATGCAGTTATTAGTCAACATACCAGTTATGCCCGTCATGTAAAAGTATTTTACTTACTAAGAAGTAACTTAACAAGGGCTGCATATAATGGTAAGATTAGACATCCCTACCCTATGTTGTAGATGGTACTACTTGAATACAGGAGACAATTGCTTGTCCTTCATATAAATCTATACATTGCAAAACCATTTCCTACACCTAGAAATGCATATTTTGACCTTGTACAGACAGCAGATATAATGTATAACCAAAGAGAAAAGAAAAAAAAGAAAAGGACGAGATAATAAAGTCCAAACTTCGTAGTAACTAGTCCAATTCACCCTGGAGATAAGGTCTGTGATTGTAGGTGTTCCTCAGCAGTTTTTAAACAACCGCTTTACAATTTCCATAAACAGATTACATTTTGTTCTGCCATTCAATAGCTTCATGTCCCAAAAAGTAGCCCATGTAATCAAGATGATTTTGGCGTGCAAGTTGAATGCGAAGCCGTGGTTGTGCACGAGCTATATTCATGAGTCCCTCCGTGTCATTTCTCCACACCCCAGGTGTAACATTTCCTGCAATAGTATCTTCCCTGTCAAGATGAGACTGTGACATGTAGGAGGCACTGGAACAGAGCAATTAGTTATGTAATACACAACAACCATGTACAACCGTATCAATTTTGTGAATGCTGAGGTTAATTGCCATGTGAGATAATCTGTAATTGTAGATAGTTTGCTCCCTTGAGAGGTTCTTCAGGGGAAAAGGTTTCAAAATATGCTCCCCCAGGGAAAATGCATCATCTGCAACAAAAACAAAGTTCAAACCTTCGACTGTTTCCTCTTTTGTGGGTATATGTAGAATTCATTTTTTCAGTGACTCCACCATCAGAATTTCGCCAATTTTTGCCAATGTCAACAAATAGGAATTCATAATTGGCATTGACTAGAGCCATTAGAGTAATACTGAAGAGCCCCTTGAAGGTATTGTAGTAAGATCCCAAATTTGCAGGGGGCAGGATCCTTACATGCCTGCCATCTATGGCTCCTCCTCAGTTTGGAAAATTCCAGTGATCCTGGAATTGCTTGGCTATTGTATGCCATTCACTGGACGATTATGGGAACTGTAAAAGTACAAAAATTATTATGGTAAATGCAGGATCTTTTTTAATCTTCTATTTTTAATTTTATACTTTGCTTTATATCACAGGATATTACTCAAGATGTGCCAAATGCGACTTCACCAAGCATTGTCACTGCATTAGCAACAACACCAAGCCAAAGAAAAAAAAGGTCATACTCCACTACCAATTTCTTTTTACAAGCATCTGCTGCTCTTAATCAGAAGAGAGATGAATGTGATGATTTGGGTGGCCTAACTGCTAAGAAAATTCACAGGATGTCTGATGACCAGAAACAACTTCTTGAGCCATTATTACTTCAGCTACTTAATAATAAAGGACTGAGAGAATACACATTTGGCTGAGTACAACACCTCATATGCCAATCCTCCAGTACAACCTCAGCACCAAACTCAGTGACATACTCCATTAGCACAACAAGAACGTCTGCATAGCAGCTGGATGCCATATTATTATTATACATCCTTGTTATAATATTTTAGGGTTTTGAGGTTTTTGCTTACATTCATACTATATATGCCACATTTCATTTTTGAAAACAATTTCAAATTTGTCAGGTTTACAATAATTTGGTTATTGAGATTGGTCATGTTGACTATTGACATACAGTTCTGTTTTAAATTTTTTTAAATTGTCATCTTATTTTTACTTTTGAATTTATGTACACATTTTATTATTAACTATTGCATATTGTGGTGATAAATGTCATTATTTTTAAATATATTTTTGTCACGCTGTGGTGGGGCCTAAATCACCTTTGTTTAATGTAAGTTTGATTTTTAATAATAAAGAAAATTATGACATAATTTTTACCTTCAAATATTCATTCTTCAAGAAGTTTATGATGGCTTCACAGGTTTCAGGAATTATGCGTCCCAATAACTGTGCAGAGATTCCTGTGCTGAACTTTAGGTCCTCCAAACTCCTACCAGTGGCTAGGATATGTAAGGTTGCGATCAGTCTCTGGTCTGAATTTATGGTGCATCTCAAAACCGTGTCTTGTTTGGTAATAAGTGGTGGCACCAATCCTAATAGACGTTGAAAGCAGTCATTTGGCATACGTAAATAGTTATTAAAGTCATCAGGATTATTCTCCTTCAATTCCCTTACTATTTTCATGTGAGAGAAACGCTCTCTGTTCCTCAGCCAATCCTTGCTCCATATTCTTCTCCTTTTATTTCGCTCTTTCTCCATTTCTTGGATGACTAGCACTCCCAGCATTGCAATAGCATTTTTTTTGTGTTTCATCTACACATTCCATTGTGTATAAACAAATTTTCGCCGCTTTAACGATCACGGAAAAATATTTCCTGCTACCACAAACTATCGACCACTCCCTCAGGAAATGTACGGGTGTGAAAGGTCAAATGATGCATCACTTCCCCAAATCAATTTCTTGGACATTAATCATGACATAGTATGGTAATCTAACGATATATCGGTTTGAATTCAGAACTGCATGAGGGTAGAGTCGTTAGCTCTAAGCAACCGAATTATCGTTTACACTAAACTTGACCGGCCTATTTTTCTTATAGTGTATGGCCAGCTTAATACCTGATTTTGGGACATGTGTGTCTGCAGTTGATATGCATGGAACTGTGCTTCTTGGAGAACCTGGGTCATTCACAGTGGCCCCACTGAGGATGAGTGCTACACTGGATTCCACCAATATCTTTAATATATTTACTAAAGAGTATAGGGGCTGGCACATGCGTAGAAGAAACAAATAATTGTCCACACAGTTTTTGGCTCAGGTTGTGCAGCTCCCCATGGGCCGCACGGTGTTGATTAACACTATGGGAGGTGCTCCGGTGGGGAATTAACTACAGGATACTTGTACAAAAGTATCCTAAAACTGCACAGCTAAAGTCCATCTCTCAGTAGCACAGCCCTGCTGCCCCCTCTCGACAGTGGCTTGGCAACCCACATGCATGACAAGTATTGCATGTTAAAATAATTCATTTCCACCATCTATTTAATTATCTAAAGCGCAGGGGATATTTATTTTTTGTGGGCAATTTGTCGGGGCAATGGCTGGTGTTTAACGCTTCAATCATCCCAGCACCATGGTTGATATGAGGTCATTGTAGCCATATTAGTGCATTTGCGACAGAGACAATTAGTACTGTCCGTGATAACCCCTCCCCCCAGTCTATAACTCTAACTCTTATCTCACTAACTATGCTAGTTTTATTACCATTGCCACATACATTGATTGGTTTGTGTGTGTGTTTTTCTTTTTCTTTCTTTTTTTTTTCCTTTCCCTTTTTTTTTTTTCTTAACATTCTGCTAAAACTTTTGTGAATCAGTACTGCTGGGACGTTGAAGAAGGGGACATACCCCGAAAGCTTGTCCTGAAAAATTGTATGTTAGTGCAAATAAAAAAAGTATCACGGACAGTACTCAATTGTCTCTGTCTACATTGTGATATAAAATTAAATTGTTACACTCACCATACTGCAGTGGGAGCCCTGAGCAGGTGGCTTGCCACATCATCTGCCACCAGATGCGGATTGTCCCTTGCCATGTAGTCTGCCACCAAATGTGGAATGTCACTTACCACGTCGCCTGCCACCAGATACAGCATGTCACTTACCATGTTGCCTGCCACCAGATGTAGATTTTCACTTGCCACGTCACCTGCCTTAAGATGCAGCTTGTCACCTGCCACCAGATGTGGAATGTTGCTTGCCACCAGATGCAGATTTTCACTTTCCTCGTTGCCTGTCACCAGATTCGAAATGTTGCCTGCCACCAGATGTGGATTGTCACTTGCCACGTCGCCTGCCACAAAGTGTGGATTGTCACTGCATTGGTGGCAGCACTGGTCCATTTAGCACAGAGGCAGGCCTCTGTGCAGTGGTCGGTTCTGAGTGAGGGCAGGAGAGCGGTGATGTGGGGCGGGCGGTGAGCGATGTCATCTCTGCTTCCCACCACACCTCCAAAATTGAAGAGGCTTACAGAGCACCAGCTGTGAGGGCAGAAGATCGGTGATGCAGGACGGACGGAGAGCGATGAGGTCATCTCTCCGCTTCTCTCATCTGCCCTCCCACCTTTCTAATCTGCCTGGATATCTCCTGCTACCCGCCCCCTGCTGCACCTGCGGCCCGGCTGCAGAGAGGCCGTGGCCCGGTGGTTGGGGACCCCTGATCTAAAGAGTTGCATTAAACCATTAAAGAAGAATAACACTTAATACTCCAAAAAAAGGTGTATGTGCCATTTTTCTTTTATAACTTAGTGCACCACGATGTATGGTATTGCATTACCTTGGATTATGCTGAGCTGCCACGGACGTCTGTTGGCGAGGTGTTTTGGGGTGCCCTTGAGTATGAGTGTCACCAACTCACAAAACACACATGTAATCGCAGAGCAACTGTGTGTACCCAGCCCAAAAGATTTCAGATACAAAATAATAACATTAATGGAAATAAAGCTGAATAATTAAAATGGGTACAAACATAATTTTTTTATTCTGGCACATGGTAATGCTTCCAAATGTCTCTTTAAAATTTCTTTCCCTCTCTGCTATATGCTCGGTTATTTAAAAATACGTTATGAGATACCAATTTTTGTTTATGCATTCCCTTTAACAGCACTGTTTTGTAGGAACTGCATTTGGCTTAATTCATTTGTTTTGTTATAACCTTTACGAGCCATAAGGATTTTTAAGAAAGACTATAAAAAAATACACCCAACAAAATGACATCTTGATTTCTCCCTCATGGGCTAGATGCTAGCTTACAGGCATATGGAATTAATTGTCTTATCTCATGTTTGCTGAGCCTTTAAAATGATGGAAACATATGCTGTCATTTACAGATATCTGCTAAAAGATTGTTGTGTTTTTCCCTTCTTTCCATGAAGGGCAAGTAGAAAAGACATCTGCTGACACTGTGTAATGCAAATCCCAGGACACTGATCCTCTGCAGCTGGCAAGAACTCAGATAGATATCTGCAGTGTGATGACAAAGGAATCTGCAGGACAGGTCTGTACAGCCTCATAAAGAAACACATAACGTGATTCATTATGAATTTATAAGCAGCCTGTGCCTTTTATTTCCACTCATTATTTAATATAACTGGCAAAAATACTTTTTCACAGACACTTTATCTACAGGGGACAAAAGTACAGAATCGTGTATGTATTTACTTACTTGATTGGTTACTATGCACAGCTGTTCCAGATTTTGTCTGCTCCCGTTTTGATACATGATCCCCATAGAATCTCTCTTCTGTATTAACCACTTAACGCGAATCGCCGTTTATAAACGGAGGCTGCTTTAAGTGGATGTACCGGGGTATAGCCTGCAGATATATCGATCGGCTATCCAGCGATAATCGCCGATCCGGCTCGGGAGCCGCTCTACCATTATCCCGGGCCGCAGGAGGGGACATCCCCCCTC
Organism: Glandirana rugosa; assembly: GCA_018402905.1. NCBI lineage: Eukaryota > Metazoa > Chordata > Amphibia > Anura > Ranidae > Glandirana > Glandirana rugosa. Next base: position 28,779 of record BLSH010451944.1, read on the forward strand.
CACCGCTTATCTCCGGCCCCCCGCCCCACCACTGGAGACCGAAGCTCTGATCCGGCGTGTCCATTGGCTAGGAGGAGACCTGAAGAAAGCCGGAACTGGCTCCGATCGGGTCTCCTTCATCAATTTCTGGAAGCAACATCACAACGCCACTTCCGGTTTACTCGGCGGCTAACGGCGCCAGTTTTAAAAAAAATATTACAGTATTCAGAATCACCGTTTTTGCCAATCTGAATACTATGAAGTGTAAAGGAGGGATGGGGGGTCTTTTGGACCCTTGATCCCTCCGTAAAGAGTACCTGTCGTTAGTGGTGCACCGAATGGAAATTTTGGTATCGAAACCGAAAATACACTAAGCTGAAACCAAAAATGACAGTTTTAAAAAAAAATATTTATATTTTTATAAACAATTGTCATATGCAGCCTACCTGTGCCTGGGCACTGACAGGTGCCACTGACAGGCAGCACTGTTTGGAAGCACTGATAGGCAGCACTGATTGGTGACACTGATTGACACTGATAGGTGGCACCGACAGGTGCCACTGGTTGGTGCTGACAGGTGGCACTGAATGGTACTGGCAGGTGGCACTGGCATGTGGCACTGATTGGCACTGACAGGCAACACTGGATGGTACTGGCAGGTGGCACTGGTTGGCACTGACAGGTGGCACTAGATTGTACTGGCAGGTGGCACTGATTGGCACTGGATGGTACTGGCAGGTGGCAGTACCATCCAGGAACTCGGGCTGCCATGGAGTCCATCAGGAAAGAAAAATTACGGTAAGTATTTGGCAGGAAATTTTCAGTTTTCCTGATAGACTCCATGGCAGCCTACGTGTGGGTAATAACTCGCCATACACTCCCGGGTGGGCAAAAATGCTGAACAAAAAATATTTATTTAACACCGTCCACTGACAGTACTTGACGGCCAAAGTTAACAGAAGATAGAGCAGCTGGCTCCACACAATAATGTGACATGAAGGTATGGATTGAGGACCAGGAGGCTACTCTGCAGATCATTTCAGGGGCGACATGCCGTGAGGCCGCCCATGAGGTCGAGACACTTCTATTTGAGTTCGCTGTCACCACCTGCGAAGGAGCAAAGCCCTTCTCTTTATAGGCCCACTGGGTCGCCTGGATGATCCACGCAGCAATGGATCTGACAGAGGCTCTCAGCCCCTTTTTCTTTCCGTTGAGCAGGACAAATAGATGATCTGACTAGCAAAAGGGAGCCGTGGCTTCCAGATACAGTCTCAGGGTGACTCCCATATCAAGGAGGTGCAGGCTCGGGCCTTCCGTTGTGTTGAAGGAAGGCAGCACTATCTCCTGATTTTCGTGGAAGATTGATGTGACCTTGGGATTTGACCCGAGCATCGGAATTAGGACCACTCTGTCTGAGAAGAAAGTTAGGAAAGGCTCCCAAGGCTTGAATCTCCGAAAATTCTCTTTGCTGAAGTGATCGCCACAAGGAAAGCAGTCTTGCAAGCAAGCTCACTGATTGAGAGTGGTTTATCCGTCCGAGAGAAGAAATTGAGGACCAATGGAAGATCCCATTTAGATAACCGTGGTTTTCTCTGCGGCCTGACTGCTCCCCTGAAGAATTGGTGCACTAGGGTGTGCCTGGCCCATGATACTCCAGTAAAGGCAGAGATCGCTGATACCTGTACCCGGAGAGAACTTACAGATAGTTCTAGGTCTAGATCCGACTGCAGAAAACTCAGGATTTCCTAGACACGGGGAGAACCACAGGGGTGGGATCCGGAGGACATATGGTTTATGAACCTAGTCCAAATCCTCTCATAGACACAGTTCGTACTCATTCGCCTTGCACTTAGGAGTGTGGGAATCACTTCTTCCGGGCACCCTAGTGCCTCCAGCCTTTCCCTTTCAAAAACCACACCTTCAGACGCAGATGGGCCGGGCATGGATGCAGGGACATGCCTTGGGACAGCAGATCTAGTCTGGGTGGTAATGGAACTGTGTCCCGGTAGCTGAGAAGTGATAGGAGAGGAAACCAGGGCCTGTTGGGCCAGTAAAGGATTACAGCAACCGCTTCCACGTCTTCCATTCTGAGCCTCCGCAGAAATTGGAGGATTATCGGTATTGGAGCCTGAGGGTTTTGGAACCTTAAATAGTATCTCACTAGTTTTTTGTTGCATGGTGAGGCAAAGAGGTCTACCTCTGTAGAGACCCCCAGAGATAAGATCCACACAAACACTTCCTCGTGGAGAGACCACTCATTGTTGTCCAGGCGGACTGCAGAAAGGAAAGCCGCCTGGACATTCTGAACTCAGGTTGCTGTGATGTTGCTCAGATTCTTCTGTGCCCATGACATGATTGGCTCCAGTTCCTGCAGCAAGTTAAGACTCAGAGTTCCTCCCTGTCTCCTTATGTAGGCCACAGCCGTGGTATTGTCTAATTTAAGTAACACGGCTGATACTGCTGTCAGATGGTGAAAGGCCTGTAGCGCTTTGAAGGATACCCATAGTTCCAGGACGTTTGAAACTACCCCCCCGAGAGAGGAAGCTCCAGACGCCCTGAGCCACCTCCATTAGACAGTGTGCACCCCAGCCTCTCCTGCTGGCATCCGACGTGATAGTCACCCATGTGATGGGAAGAAAGGATTGGCAATTGCACAAGTTCTTTCAATGAAGCCACCAGAGAAGGGAGCCCCTCATGGTTGGAGAGATGTAGATGCATTGAGGCGTGTCGCCTGACTGCCACTGTTGAAGAAACCCTTTTTGGAAGGGTTGCATTCTCCACTGTGCCCGCTTTACCGTGGGAACTGTAGATACCATTGTCCCAATGATCTTTAAGCACTGGAGGGCCTGAAGGTATGATGATGAGAGGGCTAGCCGTATCCTCTACTGGACGGTCGTTCTCTTCTCCTCGGGTAAGGAGATGGTGCCCTGAATTGTGTCAAAATGAGCACCGAGGTATATGAGAGACTATGAGGGCTCCAGGTGGCTCTTCTCCAGATTGAGGAGCCAACCGAACTCCTGGAGGGTGGTGATGACCTGGTCCCTGTGTTCTACTATTTGGGATCTGTCCTGTGCCAATAGGAGCAGATTGTCCAGATAATGATAGAGCCAGATTCCTCTGGTTCTTAACAGTACCACTATGGCCAACAAGACTATCAAGAAGACTTGCGGAGAGGTTGAGAGCCCGAAGGGCAGGCAGGTGAATTGAAAATGGAGAACCCCCACGGCAAACCGGAGGAACCGCTGAAAACCAGCTGCCACCGGCACCTGGAACTATGCGTCCTTCAAGGTCTATGGAGACTAGCCAATCTCCGGCCTGAACTGCTTGCTGGATTGTGGACAGCGTTTCCATTTTGAACCCTCTCTTTTTTGATGAAGTGGTTTAAGTGAGTTAAGTCGAACACAGGTCACCAGGTGCCGTTCTTCTTTCGCACCATGAAGAGAAGAGAATACATCCCCAACCCTCGCTCATCGTCCGGGACGGAAACAGTAGCACCTTGTGCCAACAAAGAGTCTATGTAGGCTAAAAGGATCTGTCTTTTTTCTTTGGAGGCTGAAAGAGCCGTGGGAACGAACCTTAGTCTGGGTGCCTTGCTGTAGGTCCAAGTATGACCTTGGGAGACCGATCTGACGGTCCATCCACCCTGGATTGAGGCCGCCCACACATGCCAATAGCGGAGCAGAGAGCCCCCACCTGGCATGCTTGAGCGGGCCCAATCTCAAAAGGACATGGTAGGTCCTCTCTTGCCTGTCGAACCGCTTTTAGCAGCCTTTTTGAAAGATGACTGCCTGGACTTCCAGGACCTAGAGAACTCTCGGCCAGGCTTGTAGCTGCGTGCCTCCCTGGCACGGTCATGGTTCTGCTTTCTCGAAAAGGGGCATCTCAGGCCTTGGATGCAGGGTTGGCCTGCCATGGATGGAGCCATAAGGCCCGCTTGGTGGTGAGGGTCGAGAGCTTAACCCAAGACAATAGCCGGATAATGTTAAGGGAGGCCTCCCCCAGGAAGGCGGTAGCCAACCTGAGCTCCTGGATGGGTGAACTATTGGCCACTTTGTCTGAGACATTCCTGAGTGTCTCGTCAATGGTGTCTGTCCACCGCTCCATTGCTTTTGATGTTACAGTCAGAGCTAAGGCAGGCTTCTATGCCATACCCGCAGTCAGGTAGGCCTTCTTGAGGTCAGAGTCGATCCGTCTGTCCAAGGCATCCCTAAAGGAGACCATATCCTCCAGAAGGAGTGTGACATGCTTGACCAGCCTCATTACAGCCGCATCCACTAGGGGGGCTGATTCCAGGTGTTTGACCTCCTCTTCCTTGAAGGGGTACAGTCTCAGAACTTTAGGTAGCATAGAGTTTGTTTTTATCAATTTTGGTCCACTCATCCGAGATGACTTCACCCAGCTCCGTGAGGAAAGGAAAGTTGGCTTGATCCTTCTTACTGCCTTGACCAGCGGGGCGACCAGGGCAAAATTAAACCCCCCATACGGCTCCTCAACTTCCGAATTGTCCTCCTGAAGAATCGGCGGAGGGGTGACTTGGTTGGGAGGGATTCCAAGTGTCTGGAGCCTGCAGCTCTCTCACTGGTGTGCCCCCAGCCCTTGCGGGAGAACCACAGGTTCTACTAGTCTCCATTTCCTTAAGAGACTCCTTGACGACCCTTTTCACAAGGGACTCCAGCGGAACCGTCTCTCCTCTTTCGCCGGCAGCTTTGGCATAGCAGAGGTCACAGAGAGAGCTTCTGATCGGTGCCAGCGACCTGCACCCCCAGCAGGTATGCTCGGCTGAGCGGCTAGAGTGGGTCGCAGAGTGATGGGCCGGGTCCCTACTATGGTGACTTGATCTAGAGGGTGAACCACGGTGTTTAGATCTGGAAGAGGAGTGTCGGCCATGGGACTTAGACAAACCACTTCTTCTGTGAGAACTGCAGTGTTGATCCGACCTAGAGGAGCTGAAACAAACAAAGCAGAGGAAAATTAGACACAGGGGTTAGGGTAAGTGCCCATACCATACCTCCACCCCTCTACCCCCCCAGCAGGATACATCCCAGGGAGAGCTTCCCCCCAACAAGTACCTGTGGTGGGAGGGCTGGTCACAGGCTGGCGGTGAAGCGTCTCTGGCACCGGAAGTCTCCATAGAAGGCTGCAACAGAAGACTCATGGTTAAATACTATACCAGCTCCCCCTAGAGCCTGGCCACAAGCAGCACCCCTGCCTATCTTGGTACTGACAGGTCTGTGCTCAGGGAAGTCGCCGCTGAAGTCTGCAATCATTCCCAAGGACTCCGGGCTTCTTCCCTGTTTAAATTTAGCGCCAGAGTGATGTCACCATATCGCCACTTTGCATGCGCGGCTGCCGCCACTCCGGCAGTACTGCGCATGTGCCAACCAAGCCTCGTTCCTGTCCCGACCTCGCACATGCACGATACAGCCATTAGCAACGGACCAGGAAGCGGATGGCAGCTGGAACGCACCAGAGAACCAGTCCCCATGCCTGCCAGCCACAGACCACCACGGAGAAAAAAAAGGACATGAGACAGATCAAAGCATAAACACTTGCTGCCATGGAAAGAAATCCTCCAGAATGCTGCCAGAACATCTTCCATGCCGAGGTAATGCCCATGCCGTTTTGGGGTACACTAGGCTTGCTGGTAGCTATGTTTACTGGCCAAAATGCGCAGCCTGCCTGCCAGTGGCTAGGCATCATGGCTTCTTCAGCGCCTCTTCCACTTGCCCACTCCATACCCCGCTAGTAGCTAGGGCTTATAGGAGCATGCGGCTTCTCCATCTCCTGAGTAGCAGCTCAGCGATCCTGATTGCAGCAGGGAAATCTTTAGGTAAGAGGACCATCTACTTGGTCCCAAGAGGAGGACAAAAAAGGAACACGGAGCAAAGATTTATAGGAGAGGTGTCCTATAGGGTAGTAGAGGTGGGGCTAAACCCACACGTAGGCTTCCATGGAGTCTGTCAGGAAATGTATCTTTCTGTCAAAGAAAATGTCCTGGCAATAATGTTACTATTTTGATAATCTATTTTGTTTTTAAGAATGCTAGAATGTGAAATCTCTTCATATTTTGTAAATCTTTTTTTCTCGGTCACTTTCACTTGTTTGACAAAAAGAAAATCCGGAACGGCCGCAATCTTCATCCAGGTTCAATGCAATACTTTATTGTAAAAAAGCATGTGAAGGGGTACATTTGGTATGGTTACGATAAAGCACTCATCTGTAGTGTGAAACGTGTCAACCGCGTCCCCTTGCTGCTCCCCTGCTTTTTTACAATAAAGTATTGCATTGAACATGGATGAAGAGTGCGGCCGTTCCGGATTTTCTTTTTGTCAAGTTTCACTGGTGCAGTGACAGGGCGAACACCTCATCCCATCTAGCGTGATTGGTATTGGGATCAGCTAGCCTCACACCATACCTGGAGCAACTGTTTCTTTTCACTTTCACTTGTTGATGTCCATGTCACAAAAATATTTAGTCAAACTCACACAGATGTCTTTACAAACCACAAACAATACCATTGCTTATGGAAATGTATAATTAGTCCCATTTTTTTTTTTTATTCTTTCCAAATGATCCTAATTTGAGCCCCAAAATTGCGATATGTGTACTAACATCAGAAATAAAAATGTTATTACCAAAAATCTGAGGATAACATTACTATTCTACGCTCATGCAGCAAGAACCACCAAAAATCACAGATTACATTTAGAAGATTAACTCCTGACTAATGTAAGTCCTATATATTCCTAGACATTGTATATTTATATGTAGGAGGACTTGATGTGTAGTAGCCCCATGATTTAAAAGGTAGCAATTCTGTCTACCATTGCAGACATCCTGAGTTTGATTTCCAAGCATGTCACTTCATGTAGAGATGTTGTTTATTCTCTCTATGTTGTTAAACATGACACCTTAGGCCTTACCTAAATTATGTCTAAATGTAGTATTTATGTGTAGGAGGGTTCCACCACCATTGCAAATCTTGGCAGATATACTAGCTAGGCAATGGGGATGCACATGAACTTTAATGGCATCCCCATCTTAGTCTGAGTTGGAGGAGGGACGTTGGTATAGAGGAACTTGACTGGCCTGCACAGAGTCCTGACCTCAACTCGATAGAACACCTTTTGGCTGAATTAGAGCAGAGACTGAGAGCCAGGCCTTCTCACCCAACATCAGTGCCTGACCTCACAAATGCACTTCTGGAAGAATGGCCAAACATTCCCATAGACACATTCCTAAACCTTATGGACAGCCTTCCCAGAAGAGTTGAAGCTGTTATAGCTGCAAATGGTGGCCCAACTCTATACTGAACCCTGGGCTGCCATTATAGTTCATGTGTGTGTAAAGGCACATTTCCGAAAACTTAGGACAATCTATTGTATATTACTTGTGATACTGAACATGGCTATGGGCTTAGGGCTGGTTCACA
>BLSH010451944.1:36199-64638 GCA_018402905.1 Glandirana rugosa
ACACTTGGTCGGGATTCGGGTATCGGTACAAGTCATAGTGTTCATTATATGTTATCTAACAGGATTCAAAAGAAAACTTAGGACAATCTATTGTATATTACTTGTGATACTGAACATGGCTATGGGCTTAGGGCTGGTTCACACCACAGCGATGGACAAGACATGTGCTCACTGCTCACTAGCAAAGTGGATAGCAAATCCACCTGGTGTATATGTATATGAAATATTACACAACATTACTACATCACTACACCTGGCACCCAAAAGGTTGCTGGTTCACGTCCCGGTTATGCTAATGCTTGTGTTGAAGTTTATAATAAACCCCTGGTTGGGTTTCTCAATCCAAAGACAGGCTGGCATTTTATTTGTCTCTTGTCCAAATAGTCTGTAATGTAACCAAATTATTTTGGGACTTTAAATTGGAAGCTCATTGCAGCCAGGGACTTGGACATTCCAAATTGTAGGGTTTACACTGCACAGGTACATCTGGTTAGAAAACTGTTGCTTGGATCAGTGTTTTTCAACTTCAGTCCTCAAGGCATCCCAACAGGTCATGCTTTCAGGATTTTCCTCAGATGAAACAGCTGTGGTAATTACTAAGGCAGTGAAACTGATCAAATCACTTGTGCCAAATAATAGAAAGCCTGAAAACATGGCCTGTTGGGGGTACTTGAGGACAGGGTTGAGAACCACTGACTTAGAATGTTGTCCTGTTATACTGATCTGATGAACATAGCCAAGGGTTAACACAGCAAATAGTATTAGGTATTGCAGCCTCTCAGGTGAAATACATTTGAAAAGACAGATTGAAAGATAATGGTGGGCGTGTACTTCTATTGGGCATGTATCAGTGCTAGCTTATATAAGGGACTTCAGTAGGGGGTGTTGGTTTGGCCTGATGAGAGGTCAGGTTTGTTTTTGTGGGAGAAGGAATGAGATTTTGCTAATGACAAATGTTTTACTAGAGCTGTTTGCTGAAATTTTTGTGCATTTTGACCATCAAAAGTGGCTTCATTGGACCATGCTGTCCAATTTGTATGTGTATTGTTTGTCTTACCATGCATTCTTCTAGGATAAAATACTCACCGATGTATGTCTGTAGAATGACGGGGTGGTGGGGTGTTATTGTTTTAATATGTGCCTTTTTTAATATTATGTTGTAATGCTTTGTTAGAATGACTGTTAATTATCTTTCTGTAATTTTGCAGCTAATAATGTCAGGTGGGTGTTTAGTCATTTTATGAAATGTGTGGGCAGTTATGCACAGTGAAAGTAAAACTGTGTCCACTGTAAGGTTTAATCCAATTTTAGCTAACTGTTTTGCTAAATGTGTATATGCTGTAAATACTTTAATGTTCTCTTTTGTAACTTACTTTTTAAATTAGTTTTGGGGGGTGGTGGTTTTGGGGAAGTGGATTACCTTCCTTAGGGCCAGTTCACACTGCGGGGGTGTCCAAGATCGGATGTGATTCGCACCGCAGTGCAAATCATATGCGATCTGTGCTATGCAAATTCAGCCATACATATAGTATGGCTGAATTCTCATTGCATCCTGACCAAACTCGCACAGGACCTTCTTTTGTTACGCAGCAGAATCAGATCACATGGATGTTCACGTCCATGCGATCCGATTCCTGTCCAAATTTGCAGTTTGCAGTGCGATCTGCAAACTGATTTGGGGGTGTCATTAGCTTTCTATTGACACACCCAGCAGTTTGCATATGGCAGTGTGAACTGTCTAAGTTGGGTGCAATGCGAGAACCCGCAGTGGATTCGCAGGGTTCCTGCATCGCACTAGTGTGAACCAGCACTAATAAGTCATCTTCTCATTTATATTTGCATAGTCCTTACAGATATACATCAGCAGGAATTGCAATGAGGCTGTAAACCGGAAGTGCTGTGTGCACATGGGCTGGAAGCAATTGTGTGGTGACACCAAATAAACAAATAAATGAACCCCACCCACACCACATATAGCTCCCACATCCTCCCCTACATTAATCAAAAAATGTAATTTCAACTTGCTTGCGGCTATATTGTATTGTCCCCCCAATCCGTACCAAGCCCTTTGGCTCAAGGATGCATTTTAAGGGGAAGCCCACTCCAAATTTTTTTACAAAACGGCAGGGGATCCCCCCAAAAATCAGACCCTTTATGAGCATGCAGCCTGTGGGTCAGGATGGGGGGACAAGTGAGGGCCCGTCCCCCTCCTGGACCAAACCAGGCCACATGCCTTTAACATGAGGGGGTGTGTGCTTTGGGGTGGAGAGGGGTTCTGCACCCCCCCACCCCAAAGCACCTTGTATCTATGTTGATGGGGACAAGGGCCTATTCCCGACAACCATGGTTGTTGGGGTCTGATCGGAATGTGGAAGCCCCCATTAACAAGGGGGCCACCAGATCCTGGGGCCCCCGATCCTGCCCCCCCCCCCATGTGAATGGGTATTGGGTACATTACATAGTCAGTGAGGTTGAAAAAAGACACAAGTCCATCAAGTCCAACCTATGTGTGTGTTTTTATGTCAGTATTACATTGTATATCTATATATATATATATATGTTGTGGTCCCTTAGGTGTTCATCTAATAGCTTTTTGACATTATACTCCCAGCAGAAACTACTGCTTGTGGAAGAGAAATCCACATTCTCACTGCTCTTACCGTAAAGAAACCTTTACGCATTTTAAAGTTGAACCGCCTTTCTTCTATTCTTAGTGAGTGGCCGCGTGTCTTTGTTTACTCCCTTGCGCTGAAAAGTTGTGTCCCTAAAGTGGGGTCACCAGTACAGTATTTGTACATTGAAATCATATCCCCTCTTCTCCAGAGAGAATAAGTTCAGTGCTTGTAATCTTTCCTCATAACTAAGGTCCTCCAATCCCTTAATTAGCTTTGTTGCCCTTCTCTGAACCCTTTCCAATACCTGGACATCCTTCCTGAGGACTGGTGCCCAGAATTGGACGGCATACTCCAGGTGCGGCCTCACCAGAGACTTGTATAGTGGGAGAATTATTGATTTATCCCTGAAGTTAATCCCTTTCTTGATGCATGCCAACACTTTGTTAGCTTTGGTTGCAGCAGCTTGGCATTGCATGCTACTGCATGCTACTGCTGAGCCTGTTCTCCATCCTAGATTCCCCCAGAGGCTCTCCTCCTAGTGAGTAGTTTGCGTTCATGTTCTTGGTACCCAAATGCATTATCTTACATTTTTCTACGTTAAATCTAACTTGTCTGCCCACCCCATTATTTTATTCAGATCTTCTTGCAAGGTTTCCACATCCTGTGGAGAATGTATTGCCCTGCTTAGCTTGGTATCATCCGCAAATATTGAGATTGAGCTGGTCCCCCAGTTCTCCAAATCATTTATGAATAAATTGAATAGGATTGGTCTTAGGACAGAACCTTGGGGAACCCCACTTTCTACACAAGACCATCCTGAGTATTCCCCATTTATCACCACTCTCTGGACTCGCCCCTGTAGCCAGTTTTCAACCCAGGTACTCACCCTTTGATCCATGTTGAGGGATCTTAGTTTGTACAGTAAACCTTTATGGGGAACTGTATCAAATGCTTTCGCAAAATCCAGATACACCACATCTACAGGCCTTCCTTTATCTAGATGGCAGCTCACCTCCTCATAGAAGGTTAATAGATTGGTTTGGCAAGAATGATTTTTCATGAAACCATGTTGATTGCTGCTAATGATACCGTTCTCGTTACAATAATCTTGTATATAATCACTTATTATTCCCTCCAAGAGCTTGCAAATTATTGATGTTAAGCTAACTGGTCTGTAGTTCCCAGGGAAATATTCATATTCATTCCCCTAAAAAGTGTAAAAATGTTTTTAAAAATGGAGACATTTTTGTCCAATCTTTTAAGTTAAAAAAGTGTCTCGCGATGTACATCCATGGTCAATAGGGATGGTCCCCCGGTTCAAGTCAAAAGTATGTTCAAATCGAACATCGGGGGGTTGCCGAATCCCGAACATTAAGGGGCGCTCATGGGAAATTTGAGTGGCCCATAATGCAGTGAAATTGTGGGGGAATGCCGTCTGCTGATTGGCCAAAGCATGCACATGACCTGCGTGCTTTGGCAATTCACATCATGTTCTGCTGTGAGAGCCATGATTGGTAAAAGGCAGGGTGCCTTTTCCAATCATTGCTCAGCGGGTCTGAGTCCACGCCCACACTATATAAGGCCACTTACACAGCGGCCGAATATAGTGAAAACATTTGCAGAAATAGCAAAAGGTTAGGCAGTGGCATGTAGTATAGGAATATATATGTACAGTATGGTATATATAATACGCTACATTCAGTGTATTTATTTATTTCAGGTACTTATATAGCGCTGTCAATTTACGCAGTGCTTTACATATATATTGTACATTCACATCAGTCCCTACCCTGAAGGAGCTTACAATCTAAGGTCCCTAACTCACATTCATACATATACTAGGGCCAATTTAAACAGGATCTAATTTATCTACCTGCATGTCTTTGGGAGGAACCCAGAGGAATCCCACGCAGACACAGGGAGAGCATGCAAGCTCCAGGCAGGTAGTGTTGTGGTTGGGATTTGAACCAGTGACCCTTTTGCTCCCAGGCGAAAGTGCAAACCATTACCCCATTGTGTAGACTATATACAGTGCATGTATGCTCGGATAAGGGTTTGGCATAGATTTTAAGAGGAACTCCACGCCAAAATTAAACACAAATTTAGGGTAGGGGTCCCCCGCAAAGTCCGTACCAGGCCCTTCAGGTCTGATATGGATTTTAAGGGGAACCCCATGCCACATTTTTGGAAAAATGGCATTGGGGCCCCCCAAAATACAAACCAGACCCCAAAGCACCCTCCCCATGTTGAGGGCATGTGGCCTGATAAGGTTCGGAGGGGGCACATTCATTCGTCCCCCCCGCCCGCCATGCCAGGGCTGCGTGCACGGATAATGGTCTGGTTTGGATTTTGAGGGGACCCCAACACCATTTTTTTAAAATTTGGCATGGGGTTCCCCTTAAAATCCATACCAGACCCGAAAGGCCTGGTATGGACTGTAGGGGGACCCCCAATACAATGCTTTTTCAATGATCTTTATCTATATTGCAGGGAACCAGCAATACATTCCAGCCGTGAGCGATTTTAAATGACAATTTTTCCTTTACAAATGTCATTTTGCGGTGGCACTGTTCTAAACATCACAGAGATCCATACTAAGGGGACCCCCCAAGCACGATATTTAAAGGAATATTTTGTGTTTTTTTGTTTTGTTTTTTTTCACTTTAACCATTATTAAAACCACTGCTCCTGAAAAAAAAAAAACAATCAATTTAAAAACGTTTTTTTCTATTCATACATGTCCCCTAGGGCTAAGGCTGTTAAAATTAGAGAGCGGGGTGGTAATGTTGTTTTTATGGCAATGAACTTGCATACAAGCATTAAATGGAGGAATTCTTAAGTCACAAGTTCGATTTCAGGTGACATCCAGTGCTTAGAATGTGATCTGAGAGGCATCTTCCCAGGCAAATAGAGCTCTGATGTGTGTAGATTTCCTCCCTCCCAGTTTGTGAGAGTTGAAGTGTTAATTGCCTTTAATTAGGAGTTATTTTAAGGCCATGCTGGAGTAGATTTGGGAGTTATAGTAAACCAGGGCCATTATCTCGAATTATACTCCTATTATGTTCTCTAAACACGATCCTAGACAAAATAAAGCAAGTCTCCATTGGGAGAGAGATCTGTCACTGAACCTAACCTCTGGTGAATTGGAACGTATACTCACACACATACACAAAGGCTCAATCAACGTAACAGTTCAGGAAAATTGGTACAAAATGTATTCAAATTGGTACCGGACACCAGATAAATTACACAAATTCTACCCTAACGTCTCACAACTTTTCTGGTGTTGTAACAAAGAAGTGGGAACACTCTTTTTCACATTTGGTGGTCATGCCCGCTTGTACAGCTTTTTTGGAAGGAAGTCCATAGCCTCATCTCTAACATCATAACCTACTCACTAGACTTCACTCTCGCCCAATTCCTCTTGTACCACACGTCTCTACCCCAAAAGCACTAACACAAGTCACTCCCACTTCACTTAATCAACGCGGCAAATATGTGCATCCCCCTTCATTGGAAAGAAACAACACCCCCCTCTATTGACAATTGGATTAAAAAAACACAGAAAATAGCAGAAATGGAGGAACTGGTACACCAGGCCAGAGAATCCCCCACAAAATTCTTTAACATTTGGGCCTGCTGGATAGAATTTAGGAAGTCGATGACTACCCCCTGAGCATTGCGTACCCGCATGGGTAAATTTAACAGGGACGAGAGGGAGAAGGGGGGAGAGCCCCTAGTCTCCACCCTACATTAGTGTATTTTTCTCTTCCTCCCCCCTCCTTTATGCATTTTTTCTTCCTCCTTCTTTCTTTCCCTCTCATCTCCCTCTTCTCTAGATAGATATGTTTATCTACTATTAGGCTTTAGCAAAAATATGTAGCACAAGACCCAAGGAGGTTGTTTCCACAATAGTGCATCAGGTCAATAGATATATATATCCCAGAAATTGAACTTTCTCTTTCGTTCAATGACAGACACAGTGTTCCATTACGATAGGGTTATATCTCCCTCTTCAAGAGTAGGACTAGGCAGAAAAAAAGACTTGACTACGCCTATGGGCAGTCCTAGGTGATATACACCCCCCTCTCTGTCATAGGCCTTCAGGGTTTTTATGCCTTATGGAGTAAGGACCTAGCTCCCTGCTGGGATTTCTAGTCCTGACAATTTTTTTTTGTTTGTTATTTTCTTTTTTCCTGGATTTTTTCCGGTGAGATCTACAATCAACTGCCGGGCTGGGTGACAGACTGGTCATTAAGGGCCAGAGGGTCTCCCCAGTCTGGCCAGCGAACACGTGCAGACTGCAGCTACGGGCTAGGTTGGGGGCTGGCCCTGCGAGTTAAACATCTCGCGAGTTTGCATACGACCGGGTCTAGGCCTGAGTCACAGCATTGCTCATGGCTAACAGCCCCCACCAATTTGGTGGCGAGGAAGATCTGTCTGGGAGCATTACCCGCATGCTTCGCTAGGTCAGTGAGTAAAGGGGTCCCCCATCTCTCCTTCCCTGGATGGGGTGTGGGGCACGTACTCTCTGGGGTGGTCCATCCCTCCGGGGTTCTCCTCCATCCTCCCCCTTCCCTTCCTGGGTGAGGTCTAGGCTTCTTGCCTAGGTGCTTCGTGGGGCTCACTGTCCCCTCTCTTCCATCCTCGGGGTCCTTTCTGGGAGGGGGGTACCTCTTAGACCCAGCTGCTGATGGTGGGGCCTGGGAGGCGGGTGACCGGATGGTGCCCTGGGTGCTGTCCTGAAATTTAGACTGCGGCTTTGAGGCCTTCAAGTCCTTTGGGCCACGGCTTGCGGCCTACCGACCGGAGACTGGGGGGGATGGCCCAGGGTGGCCACCACTGTCTGTTTCGGCATTCATCCGTCATTTCCGCGGCACAGTCCACCCGCAGGCGGCCAAAAAAATGTAGGCAGCGGCTTTGGCAGCCTACTAGGCCACGGGCCACTGGATGCGTTCTTGTGGCCTACTGGGGCCTCCTACCCTGTGAGGGCCTCAGCGGGGTCCCCTAGGAGGGGCTTTGATGATGCCCCTCGTAAGGGGCCTTGGTATGTCCCCAGTGAGGGGCACTGGTGGCCCTCTGTGGTGGGGTCCTGGTGCCGGGCCTTTGGCATGTGTCCACCTTGGGGGGTGCCCCTGTGGGGATACCCCCTGTGTGGGGCCTCAGTGGGGCCCCGGTGTGGTGCGGGCCTCAGCGGGGTCCCCTAGGTGGGGCTACGATGGTGCCCCCGGTGAGGGGCCTTTTTATTGCCCCCTCAGAGATGTACCGGTGTGGGGCCTCAGTGGTTACCGGTGCTGGGCCTTTGGCCTGCGTCCACTGTGGGGCACGCACCTGTGCAGGGGGGGCCCTGTGTGGGGCCTCAATGGTGTTCCCTGTGTGTGGGCCGTCATGGTACCCTGTGAAGCCAGGGCCCACTGTGAGGGGCCTCAGTAGGCGACCCCTTGGTGGAGCCTCTGTGGCGCCCCGGTGCAGGGCCTCAGGTGGCGGGGCTCTCGGTGCCCCCAAGTGTCTTTTGTTCTGTTACTACTTGGGCGCTTAGGCATATAGCCTAGTATATGGCGCCCCCGTCCTCCCCTGCTTCATCCTTTCAAACAATCCTATAATTGGCTCTGCCGCCTCGGACGGGGCCCACCTTGCGGTTGGGGGCCACACTTCTGGTTCAGTCAGGTGGTGAGGATGATCCCTCCTCAACTGCAGTGGCACACGAGGAGGCGCTGGTTTTCACACGTATAAGGAGGGCCAGCCATTTTTCTTGACACCATTATGCCGTCTTGCATGGCACATCATGTTCCCTCCTTAGAAATGGACTGTTTCCACAGGTAGTGTATTTTCCTGGCTTGCACAGGGCAACATGATTCCGGTAAAGGAACCTCCGGCTGTTGAGATCCGGCAGACATGTCTATCAGAGTTCCTTTGCCTTTGCTGAGATGACAGACCTGCTGGTATAGGGGCTGCAGTTGGTCTGCTGTGATTTTTGGGCGCAGTTCCCTGGTTGCTGAGCTCCCTTTTTCTGCAGGGTACTGAGACATGTATTGTAGCTTCGTGTCATTCTTTTCACAACACAGTGTTGTTCATCTTTAGAGCCCACTGACAACGGTTCATATTTCTTAACCCTCTTCGATGTTCTGGCCTCGTTTGGGAAGAAAACGCCCTTTTTGAATTTGTGCGTTTGTCATCGGACCGTTGGCAGTGCCCTTCGGGGGGCTGTTCAAGTCCTGTTGTCTTGGGGGTGATTGTCCCGGTTCCGGTTTCAGTCCAGTTTTCAGGGGTTTATTTTCGGACCCAGAAAGATGTCGGGTGTGATACTTCCAATAATGGACCTCGAGGCCCTGACCTGCTTGTGTGGGTATAGAAGTTCAGGATGGGGTCCATCCTCATGGTGGTAGCGTCCCCTCATCATTGTTTTTTTTTCTGTCTCTCTCGCCATCACGAATGCTTACTTACACTTTCCACTATGCCTGATCCCAGCACTCCCTCTTTTGCTGTAGGAGGAGGGCTCTCCTGGATCATTCAGGTTGTTGCCCTTTGGTCTCGACACCACTACTCATTTTTTTCCCCAAGGTGTTAGCCCTGGATCTAACGTGGTTATGTCAACAGGGGATGCGGGTCTGGGCTGCCTGGAATAACTTCTTCTGCAAGCAGAGTCCACCACTACCCCGTGGGATGACGGTGGCTCCAGAGCTAGCTGGAGTGTTTTTTTCTCTGGACTACCTCCAGAAGTTATATGCTACTTTTTCATCTATGGTGTCCGGCTGATGGGCCTTCCTTTGGGCCTGCAGGCGGGTGTTGGGCACGATGGTATCTACCTTCTAGGTGATTCCACTTACACTGTTCCATACAAGCTTCCTTCTGGGAGATTCTGGCATAATGGACAAGTGCCCGGGGTCTCTGAGCAATCAGATTGGCTGAGCCGGAAAAGCCAGGGGCTCCCTGGTCTGGTAGAGGAAAAAGGCATACGCGTCTCTAAGTGTAAACCATATATGGTGCATGTGGTAAAGATCATGGTTAGAGGTACTCGCAGACATGGAGATGAAAATCTCATGGCAGTGTCAGCCACTGCGGGCTGTATCTGTATGTATTAAGCTCAGTATGTTATATATTTAAATACGGGTACCTACATCCCAATTGTACAGAAAACAAAATACCATCAGAGAGGATGCAACAAAAGGGGGGCTGCGGGATTTTAATGTTACCAAAGATAGGCTCACAAAACCAATTTATATAAAAAAACATACAAATTTTATTATTAAATTCATGACATACAACAATAATATTTAAAAATCACGAATTTGCATATCCATCCCTAAAGGGGGAATCATTAATTCACGTTCTCACAGTCTGTTGATAAGGGCTTCCCGACATGTTCCGTGGTTTAATCGCTTCTTCAGGAGAATGCACAATATCTAGTATACACTAGAATAGATAATAAGCATTCATTTCAGTTTTAATGAAATCATCACATATTAAAACATGAATATCTCATAGTGGTACCATAAACAACAACAACAGTAATATATGTATACATCTTGCCATGCCAGTAGCCTACCTGTAAAATCTGGTACGACCAATGAGGTTCCCTGGCTTGGGATTTTTCCCCCGGGCGAGCATGGGAGGATATACTGGTAAAACAATGGTAAGCAATTTATACCTGGTATGTGTCATTTATAGGCTGATACTTCTAAACATGAATATTTATGAAAAATGATTTTAGTCTTACTATCTGCTAGTGGCACCATAATGATTTATTTAAATCATATAGCACGCATATCATTCTTAATTATATTCTATCATACTCATTTTATGTCTTATTTAGTACAGGCTACTTTCTTCACATATCAAGAAATATTAAACCATCATTGCCATTCCATACCTATTAGTTTTACTCTTAAAATAAATGGTATGGCGGGTCAGTATACCATCACAGACGGATACCGGGATGTATTTTGATGGAGGAAGGACGATCTGGATTTAGCGTATATCACACATTTAGTGTTATATCCCCACTGGACCTGAATGCCAAGGAGGGGAGCATATATTCAGAATACGTATATATTCTCGTATTGGCAGTGCACATAAATATATGTACTTCTGCATATACGCACATCTGAGCATGTATGGGCAGATTAACAATAAGTAAATGAAAATAGAAATAAAAATAAGAAATACTTACTGCTGAAAATAATTGTGAGGGTAACATACAGGGACTAGTCTGTTGTTGGTCTGTACAGACTCCTATTAGTGATCTAAAGAGATTACATGAAGCATGAGGTCTAAAATAGCCGATATCAATCGCCTAAATTTATCCATGTTTTTAAGTCCCTGTAGCATAGGAGTAATTACCTTTGCATATGTTTACTGAAGGTTAACTATTTCCAAGTCCCATGGATGATCAAATGTCATGATCAAACGTCCAGCTAGCCTGCAACACATCCCACCTAGGTGTAATAATATTAGCATTGAGAACGACTGCATAGTCAGAGTTATCATCCATCCCGGTATGTTAATGCAAAGCTATACCTTTACACGCATCCAGTTCCTATACCTCCTGCATCGCCATCAGTCTTAATGGCAATGCATGCAGCCTTATATATCCTCCAGCCGGGAGGCGTCTAGCGCGGCCCGGCCGTCCGCTAGTGACATCATCTCGGCCCGACTGTCCGCCGCACGTATCCCTGTGATTCAGGGGCAGTGCATTGCCATAGTAGCAGTCAGCAGGGATATGGTAAGGCACTGCCAAAACCACGCCACTATCACCAGTGGATGGAGATGGAATGACACATCAGGGTGCCCGGAGTAACGAATCACTCCAGGCATTCCTGCCGGATGGAAATAAACCGATAACCCTGAATGCTGCGGCACACAGAGAATAATGATAATTCTCTGCTTGGGCAGTCGCATGCTCGCCCCGGAACAACGACCTGGTCCCACTCAGTGGTCCCAACCTAGGCAACATTAGGCATTGTTAGGCATGTATATGCATACAGTTCACTTTCAAAATATCATCTATAAGATCTGTAAGATCCCCTAACATTTGTAATATATACATATCATTATTGAGAAAAAAAGAAAAAGAAAAACATTTGTCTCACTGTATCCGAATAACGGTAGCCAGGAGACCATACATGGTTTCACATGGACTAAATAGGACACATGAAGAACAGCAAACACCACCTAATGGTTGTTAACGATCACTGGTCATTACATAAACCAGCTCAGCCAACATTTTCCAAATACGTTCCAATATAATTTTTACAAAAAGTGTTTGTAAGTATGCATTTCATTTAACCCTGGAAGGGTTGTAGCATTCAAACGTTCTATCCAAAGTGTCTCTTTTTGTAAAATGCGTTTGTCCCAGTTTCCTCCTCTAGGGTCCTGGGACAACCTCTAATACACTGAATGATACCACAGAGTTGTCGAATCTGTGATATAGCCCAATGTGTCTAGTTACTGGAGAGAGAATTTTTCCATTACCGGAGTAATATATGTGGTCCCCGATTTGTTTACCAAAAGCTCTAATTGTTTTACCCACATAGAATGCCAAACAACGGCATTTCATTAGGTAAACAATTCCTCTAGTCGTACAGTCAGCATACTGATGCATTCTGTATGTTTGCTCATTTGGAAGAAGAATGGTTGAACCCTCCATTACCCAGGGGCATTTGGGGCAATTGCCACACCTAAATGTACCGTGAGGGGGTGTATGCTTCCCACCTGTCGGTAGGTAATGGCTTGAAACTAGGGTGTCGCGCAGGGATGTTGCTCGCCTAAACACCAGTTCTGGATATGGTTTAACATATTTGCCTATCGTGTAATCCTCAGAGCTGTGGTTAGGAAACATTGGCACCTCCTGACTAAGCTGATCTTCATGGGCCGAGTATTTTGTGATCATTTTGACTGTTGGTTTGTTTATATCTTTTTTACTTTTGAATAGAAGCAAAGTTCTCGTCTGTTTAATAACCCTATTATATGCCTTTCTTAGAGTGGATTTAGAATAACCTCTGGCTAGTAGTCTCTCCTTTAACTGGAACGCCTGTATCTGAAAATCTTGTTCATGCGTGCAGTTTCTCCGCACCCTTAAGTATTGAGCATATGGTATGCTATTATTTAGGGATGTTGGGTGTGGACTGGTCGCGTGTAGGAGTGTGTTACCCGCACTAGGTTTACGATATAGGTTTGTATTAAGCTGTCCATTTTCCTCAAGGGTAATTCTACATCCAAAAATTAGATTTTCTTCCGACTTATATTGTGTGTAAATTTTAGGTTAAAGGTATTCTTGTTCAATGCTCTTAACATGTTGCATAGGTCCGTGCGTGGCCCGGTCCATATGATCAAAAGGTCATCAATGTACCGGAACCAGCATAGGACCTGCTGCAACCATGTTGAGAATTGATCCTCTGAGAACAGCTGCCGTTCCCAATAGCCTAAATAAAGGTTTGCGTATGAGGGTGCGCAGCATGTCCCCATCGCTACACCTTGTATTTGCAAGTATGTGGTTTCCAGAAAAGTAAAGTAGTTTCTAGTTAGAATGAATCTAAGTAGTGATAGAACAAATTGGTTTGTGGGCCATGTGTTTGTATATTGTTCATTTAAGAAGGCTTCTATGGCTTGTATGCCTTGTTCATGTGGAATACTTGAGTATAAGGCTTCAATGTCTACTGCGACAAGATATGCTCCGGGAGGAGCTTGAATATCTTTGATAAGTCTGAGAAGATCGGACGTATATTGGATATATGATGGCAATCGCTGTACATGTGGTATCAAATGTGAATCCCCATATCTACTAGCGTGCTCTGTCAATGAACCTATCCCAGAGACTATTGGTCTTCCTGGGGGTTTTTTCTTGTTTTTGTGGATTTTAGGAATTGAATAAAAAGTTGGTGTTCTGTAGTGTTTAACATTAAGATGTTCCAAGGTGTCTTTTTCAATGATACCTGCCAGGTATGCGTCTACACATAACCCACGAAATTCACCTTCAAAGCTACTTACCAGATCAGAGTTTATAGGGCGGTAACATTGTGGGTCCCTGAGAATGGACAGGCACATGGTTTGGTAATATCCATGAGTCATAACCACAATGTTACCGCCCTTGTCTGATGGTTTAATTACAATTTCAGAGTTCTGCTGCAATTGTTTAAGGGCAATTTGTTGTTGTTGAGATAAATTATGTTCAATAGATCTCCATTGGGTCTTCTTAAGCTCCCGAATGGATTGATGTAAGAAGGCCCAAATATTTGGGTATTGAGACAAATCAGGGAACTTGGTAGATTTTGGTTTAAATGACTGTGATCTTGTCTGTGTGTTATATGAAGTGGACGCTGCTCCAACTTCTACTGATTCGTCTATGGGTGGATTATCATTTTCTAGGTTGCTACCACTTTCATCATATAGCAGCATTAGGTCTCTAAGGGCCCTACATTCCTCCATCGTAAAATTCTTTGTCTGTTCTGCTAATTCAATTTCTATTTTTTTCTGCTTGCGATCATCATCATATATATATTTGTATGTTAAATTCCGCGCAAACATATATAGGTCTTTGATTGTCTCTGGGATATCAATATGATGAGTAGGACAGAATCCGAGGCCTAGCTGTAATACTAAAGTTTGATCTGCAGTGAGCGGTGTAGAGGTCAAGTTGAAGGTGTTGGTTGAGTGTGATGTGGCTGAGTGTGTGTTGGGGGTTGAACTACAAAGGCTTTTAGATTGCTTTGTTTTGTAACTTTCGACGTTGTGGAAAGGTGGTCTAAAAAACCATCCTCAGTTTGTGCGTTTGTTTTTTTAGTAGTAGTGCTTGGTGCGCCTCGATTAAGTACTGCCTGCAGGGCGGGTGTGAGATTCCCCGTTACCGAGGCTGTATCACTTACATGGGGTGAACTTGACCATTTAGTGCTATTCGTGACATTAAGTGAATTCCTTCCATTCCATGTGCGTTTTTGTGCTCGTGTACGAGGTGCTTTAGGTCCCGGACCTTTTGACCGCACCTGCTGAGAGAGAGTGGAGGAAATGGAAGAATCCGATTCAGAGAATTCATCTTGTAATTGAGCCACATTCCTAGTTTTACGATTACGATTAAATTTAGAGATTGAATCGGTCCATGCGCATCCTCCCATAAATGCAAGCCTATCTCTATGTAATTTTGTTTGTTTTTTTGCAATAATCTCTTTATTTATGGCTTCTAATCGAGTTCTTATCTCCTGCCATTTTATGAGAAATTCTGAATGTTCAAATACAGATTTATACTGTTCATTTAGGTTGTCTATCTCAGCATTCAATGCATTCATATCTTTCGTATATTGTTGTACCAAGAGGTTCATCAGTGCTTTACTACAATTGTTAAGCACTTGTCCCCACTCTTTCATAAAGGTCTCAGTAGAGCCTCTAATGGTGGGGAATGTTTGTATTCGTAAACCTTGAGAGTTGATACCTTCTTCAATATATTTTTGGAAAAAAATCAATGTGCCAGTATAAATGTGATTTGCGTCTCAACAGGTTATATATCTTACTCAGATAGGTCTGCAACTCCTCTTGTGTTTTAGAGGACTGGGGAGTACAGGATGTTTGTATATCCGACATGAATCCATTGTGGCTTTTTTAACAAATATCTTTCAGGGATCAAATTTGAGAACAAACTTGAAATTAAATATTTTTAATTTACCATAAGAAACTGAGCATTTTTATAAAGGGACGCCCCGGGTGTGTTATCCACCCATCATATCAATATGTATTAAGCTCAGTATGTTATATATTTAAATACGGGTACCTACATCCCAATTGTACAGAAAACAAAATACCATAAGAGAGGATGGAACTAAAGGGGGGGCTGCGGGATTTTAATGGTACCGAAGATAAGCTCACAAAACCAATTTATATAAAAAACATACAAATTTTATTATTAGATTCATGCCATACAACAATAATATTTAAAAATCAGGAATGTGCAAATCCATCCCTAAAGGGGGAATCATTAATTCACGTTCTCACAGTCTGTTGATAAGTGCTTCCCGACATGTTTCGTGGTTTAACCGCTTATTCAGGAGAATTCACAATATCTAGTATACACTAGAATAGATAATAAGCATTAATTTCAGTTTTAATGAAATCATCACATATTAAAACATGAATATCTCATAGTGGTACCACAAACAACAACAGTAATATATGTATACATCTTGCCATGCCAGTAGCCTACCTGTAAAACCTGGTACGACCAATGAGGTTCCCTGGCTTGGGATTGTTCCCACGGGCGAGCATGGGAGGATATACTGGTAAAACAATGGTAAGCAATTTATACCTGGTATGTGTTGTTTATAGACCGATACTTCTAAACATGAATATTTATGAAAAAGGATTTTAGTCTTACTATCTGCTAGTGGCACCATAATGATTTATTTAAATCATATAGCATGTATATCATTCTTCATTATATTCTATCATACTCATTTTATGTCTTATTTAGTACAGGCTTTTTTAGGCGATTAATATCGGCTATTTTAGACTTCATGCTTCATGTAATCTCTTTAGATCACTAATAGGAGTCTGTACAGACCAACAACAGACTAGTCCCTGGTATTTTGTTTTCTGCGGGCTATATCTGGGTGACTGGTGGTGATGCATTGATGGTGACTTCAGCTGTAGGGTGGGAAATAAGAGAACAGGCATGCGCCCTTCTAAGTGTAAACCGTATAAAAATATGTATTAATAAACTGGTAAAAGGTACTCACAAACGTGGAGATAAAAAACGCATGGCAGTGTGAGCCACTGTGAGCTATGTCCAGGTGCTGGAAGTGTGATAGTGTCCAAAGAGACTCGGCTGCTCCTAGGGGGAGGGGAAGTCGTCACTGGCTGGCTGGCTCCGGCTGGGGGTGAGGTGGACACCGGTGGTTTCCGGCGCTCCCTGTGGTCCGGGTGGAGTCTAAGGGTCCCTTCTGGGTAGCGAGAGGACAGAAAATGGCGACGCGTTGTCAGTGTATATGCCCCTTCTTCAGGCCATGCGTGTGCTTCAGTGGAGGACATATATATAGGCAAATCGAAAGGCTAATAAATAAAGCCCGCGAAACTACGAACGCACCGCCCGCACCGAACGTGTCGTCACGTGACAAAGGATCCTTCACGAGACGACCGTTCCGTGACAGAACGAACGTAACGCCACAAGGCGAGCTTGCCCGCCCATTGATGTATAGGAGGCGGATCCGGAGGCCGGCAGCTGACGTCACTGGACAGATGTGACCGCCCGCCTTCAAGCTCAGCCTTGGATTCCAGGGGTGTATTAAACATATGATAACAATAATAACAGCATGAATGAACAAACAAGAATAAAATCAAGAATCAAAACAAGAATGAAAAATGATTAAAAACAAGAGCAAAAGTACTGCATGGGTAATAATAGAAGTAATGGTAAAAAATGTCATAAAAATTATTAAAAGATTCTGCTGTGCTAAATTTTGGTATGAATCAAGGGAAGTGTACCCAAGGGTATGCAATGGGATGGGACTGATACTGAAGATCCCTAGTTTAATGCAGATGTGTTCTGTACAAGGGAGGACCATGTATATTGTATATCATCTCTAATAATATATGATCTCTAATAGTATAAATTGCTATGCTGTTGGATGAATGTATTACAAGATTTAGAGGGGTAAGGGGGACTGTGCTGTAGAAGCCATAAGTTGAGTGACAAAGAATGAAAGTGCGTTCCCAAGATGTGGGTTTAGATTAAGGCATTTGTTTCCAATTCCTCATTAAGGCCCCCGGCGAGAGGAGGTTCAGGTGGTAGATCCAATAGGCTTACCGTTGACACAGGCTCTTGTATCTTTCCGCCGGGGGGAAGGAGGAGGGTATGGCTTCTAGGATCCAAACCTTCAG
The DNA here is from genome assembly GCA_018402905.1 of Glandirana rugosa. Classification (NCBI taxonomy): domain Eukaryota; kingdom Metazoa; phylum Chordata; class Amphibia; order Anura; family Ranidae; genus Glandirana; species Glandirana rugosa. The sequence continues at coordinate 53,674 of BLSH010451944.1, forward strand.
GCCTTCTGTGGATTGTTGGTGGAATTCGTAGAAGTGCCTTGGGACACTGTGTTTATCACTGCCTCCTTCTATGAACCTCCGATGTTCACCAAACTTTTATCTGATGGCACTACATACCTCAAACTACGCTCTGACCCTTCCACAAAGTTTGCTGAGGAGGCCCGCTCGCTTACCACTAAAGCCAGAGATATGGGCATCATCACCAAACCTGAATTCTCCTTCTTCAACAACCAATAAATTCAATAATATTGCGTATTTTTACCACATCCCCAAGATCCACAAAAACAGTGAGAACCCGCCAGGGAGACCTATTGTTGCAGCCATGGGGAGTGTCACCAGTCCCTTCTCATATGTTGAGACTTTCCTGCAACCCCTGGCCCAAAGTCTCCCAGCTTACCACAGAGACGGTGTTGATCTACTTGACAAGTTGTGCCTTACTCCTGGGAACCCTCCTACTGCCTGGTCTCCCTGGATGTCAACTCCCTATACACCTCCATCCCCCACCATATTGGACTCAGAGCAGTAGTACACTTCTTTGCTAATGATGCTTCCATCCACTCCACACAAGCAGACTTCATCCTGAAATGAAAAAAAGCAGATTGTCCCGAAAACACCATCCAGGCACCATTTCAATAGATGAAGAGTTTGATCCTTTATCCAGTATCCGGGTTACCTGCTGCCTTTCCCCACTGACACATGCCTTTTTGACGGCTGACTGAAAAGCAGCTGGTCAACGATTTCTGGTGAGTGGGGATACAGAGGGGGTTTGGCACAGACTGCATGCCTCACCTGGAACAATATTTATGCACCTTAAGGAGCACTTTTCAAGCACTTTGTCACTTTGGAAGAGCTTTGGTTTTCATATATAATTTTGCACCAATATTTTTTGAATTATGAACTAAGAAAACTTTTTACCTTTTGAGTTCATTACACAGTGTTGATGATAATATGGATTTTAATAATTGATTTGCTATTTGATTACAAATGGATTTACATTAATTTATTTATTTACTTGAGCACTATTTATTTGATCACAATATTTGGTATATGTTTGAGCACTATTTATTTGGTCATATATGTTATTTGGTACACGTTTGTGCGCTATTTGTTTGCAAAGTGAGTGGAGGCGCTACCCACCACCAATTTATTCATCCTGGACTCGGTAGAATTTTGTCTAACCCACAATTTCTTCGAATTTGATGGTGACTTCTATCTCCCAACAGGTTGGCACGGCTATGAACGCTAATTTTTCCCCTAGCTACGCCAACCTCACCACATCTGGCAGAACAACCCCTTCGCATCCCGTATGATCTATTATGGGAGGTACATTGATGGTATTATTATCATCTGGGATGGCCCTGAGTCATCTGTACAAGAATTTGTTCAATATTGCAACCACAATACCTTTGCTCTCTCATTCACCTCTGTTCAACATTCCCACCAACTACCGTTCCTTAATCTACTTCTCTTTTATGAAGATGGGGATATATTGGCAAAAAACTATATAAAGCCCACATCGGGAAACTCCTACCTTCACTTTCATAGCTGCCACCACCCACGTTGGATTTCAAACATCCCTAAAAGCCAATTCTGTAGGCTCCGCAGAAACTGCACAAGGGATAAATACTACCAATCACAGAGTGAGCTTTTATTCAAAAAATTCTCGGAAAAAGATTTTCCATCAGAACTCATCCACAAAGCTTATGAACAGTACACTATCTCCTCCCTACCCCCCCAAATGGACCACCCAAGGACACAACAACCACCAGACAGCCTGTGGGATTTACAACACTATACCATGTCAAATACAAAAAAAATGGAGAAAGTTCTCAACAAACATTGGCCAATCCTCCTGCAGGACCCTCATCTGAAATCCATCATCCCAGCAAAACCAAAAGTCTCGTATAGAAGGGCCCGAAATATAAAAAACATGATAGCCCCAAGCAAGCTAAAAAAGACCCACACCCCCGGCCCCAACCAACTCTGTCTCATCCCGCTCATAGGTATGTTCCAATGCCGCAAGCCCCTGTGCCTAACTTGCAAATTCATTACACATGGCCAGAGAAACTATACCATCAAAGGTAAGACTTACCACATTTCCGAATTCTACAACTGTTCCACGGACCATGTGATCTATTGCCTCTCCTGTCCCTGTGGGCTATATTATGTGGGCAGAACCATTAGACCACTCAGAAAAAGGTTTGGTGAACATCAGAGGTTCATAGAAGGAGGCAGTGATACATAGTGTCCCAAGGCACTTCTACAAATTCCACCAACAATCCACAGAAGGCCAGAGGTTTGGATCCTAGAAGCCATGCCCTCCTCCTTCCCCCCCGGCAGAAAGATACAAGCGCCTGTGTCAACGGGAAGCCTATTGGATCTACCACCTGGACCTCCTCTCGCCGGGGGCCTTAATGAGGAATTGGAAACAAATGCCTTAATCTAAAACCACATCTTGGGAACGCACTTTCATTCTTTGTCACTCAACTTATGGCTTCTACTGCACAGTCCCCCTTACCGCTCTAAATCTTGTTATACATTCATCCAACAGCATAGCAATTTATACTATTAGAGATCTTATATTATTAGAGATGATATACAATATACATGGTCCTCCCTTGTACAGAACACATCTGCATTAAACTAGGGATCTTCAGTATCCGTCCCATCCCATTGTATACCCTTGGATACACTTCCCATGATTCATACCAGGATTTAGCACAGCAGAATCTTTTAATAGTTTTTATGACATTTTTAGTGACACGTTTTTTACCATTACTTCTATTATTACCCATGCAGTACTTTTGCTCTTGTTTTTAATAATTTTTCATTCTTGTTTTGATTCTTGATTTTATACTTGTTTGTTCATTCTTTCTGTTTTTACTGTTATCATGTGTTTACTACACCCCTGGAATCCGAGGCTGAGCTTGAAGGCGGGCGGTCACGTCTGTCCAGTGACGTCAGCTGCCGGCCTCTGGATCCGCCTCCTATACATCAATGGGCGGGCACACTCGCCTCGTGGCGTTATGTTCGTTCTGTCACGGAACGGTCATCTCGTGAAGGATCCTTTGTCACGTGACGACACGTTCGGTGCGGGGCAGTGCGTTTGTCACGTGACAATCGTTTTGCGGGCTTTTTTGATGAGCCTTTTAATTTTCCTATATATATATATGTCCTCCACTGAAGCACACACATGGCCTGAAGAAGGGGCATATACACTGACAACGCGTCACCATTTTCTGTCTTCTCGCTACCCAGAAGGGACCCTTAGACACACCGGAAGTCTAGCTGCACCACACCGCCCGGACCACAGGGAGCGCCGGAAACCACCGGTGTCCACCTCACCACCAGCCGGAGCCAGCCAGCCAGTGATGACTTCCCCTCCCCATGGGAACAGCCTAGTCTCTTTGGACACTATCACACTTCCAGCACCTGGACATAGCTCGTTGATAGCCCTGATAGTAGCCAGGATCCTCAGGTGGGCAGAACGTTCCATTCAGGACTTCTCCGGTATACGCATTCCAAGGGTGCAACTCTGGCAGGCATAATGTCTCAGTCTGCACGGTTGGACCATGGAGTGTCCTTCACCAGGGAGTGCTCATGGATATGCATCTGGTGGGGCGATCCCGAGGCAGATCTGTTTGCTTCCCGGCTAAACAGGCCGGCACCGGAGCTTCTGGCAAGGTTGGGTGCCGCTCGTGGGCACCTCAAACGCTCTGGTGGCCCCTGTGGGCTGATATCGTTTAAACTACACCTTTTCCTCTCACCTGTGGTTGCTGCACCCTTCGCACAGGATCAGGGCCGAAGGGATTCTGGTCATTCCTTTGGACCCCGATTGACCCTGTTGGTCTTGGTACATCAACCGGGTGCGCCTGGTCGCCGGCGTTCCTTGTCGACTGTCTTTAGGGCAGTATCTACTGTCCCTAGGGCCGATCTCTGGTCCTGCTCTACAGTCGCTAGTTTTGCTGGCCTGGCTATGTTGAACTAGGTGTTGAAGTTCCGGTTCTGCTGAAGGCTAGGGAGCCTATCTCTAGGTAGATCTACTGCCAGATGAGGAAGGCGTATATATCCCGGTGTGAGTCGATGGGCATTCGCCCTCGTTCCTTCGTGGTGGCTCCGATTCCATCCTTCCATCCTGGGGGTGGACCGAAATGGGCCTTGAGTACCTTCAAGGGCCAGTTGTCAGCCTTGGCGGTCTTCTTCTGCGTCGTCCCTTGGTCTCACACTACATGGGGCATATATTTTGTTTAGGGGTTGGAAGTCTGTTTCCACTGGTGTGGTCTCTTCTTCCACCGTGGGATCTGAACTTGATGCCTTCGGTTCTACAGAGGCCTCCTTTTTAAAAAAATATTCGGGAGGTTCCCCTGATTACTCGATTTCAGGAGGTGGCCTTTTTGGGTGTCTATCACCTTTGCTGGCAGGGTGTTTGAACTGGTGGTGTTATCTTGTTGTACATCTTCCGGTGTCCCACAAGGATGGGGTGGTTTTTTTTTCGCCTTTGCTCATTCCTCTTTCCTTTGTGCCCTGGTCCACATCTCCTATGGCATTTGCCTTAAATGCCAGCTGTTGAGTCTTTTTAGGGTCAGACACACAGTTTGTGCTCTTGCACAGGCCAAGACAGGGGGTCTGGTTCTTCTGTGACTATTTCAGGATGGGTCAGACTGACGATGTCTCCAGCGGTTCTGTCAGGGGTTGGTTCCCATCTTCTCTGTTGCGGCACACTCTATTCGGGCGCTAGTGCTTCTGGGTCTATCATCATCAGACCTCAGGGACGCCAGTTTTGCTGAGCGGCCACCTGGTTGTTTGTGTAACCTTTCACAACATTCAACGGAGTGGATGTGCTATCATCTGCGGAACTTTATTTTGCCCGCAAGTTTTTGCAGGCTACTTTTAGGGGGTTCTCCCCTCTTGGGGTGTATTGTTCAGGTTGGACTTGAGTTGTTCTTTGTTGAGCTCCTGTTACCTGGTTGACTCTTGTGTTAGCCTTGGAATTTTGTTGTTACCCCACCCCTCATGTTTGGCACTGCTTTGGGACGTCCCTATTGTAATAGAATGCTGTGTCTGTCAATGAACGAAAGAGAAAATAGGATTTTTTTACTTAAAATCAATTTCTCTGAGTTCATTGACAGACACAGCACCTACCCCTCTTAGGAGTTTTTGGTACTTCTGATACTGCTTGTTACTAAACTGATCGCCTATGGCAGAGAGGGGGGTGTATATCACCTAGGACTGCCCATAGGCGTAGTCAAGTCTTTTTTTTCTGCTTAGTCCTACTCCTGAAGGGGGCCATAAAACCCTATCATAATGGAATGCTGTGTCTGTCAATGAACTCAGAGAAATGGATTTTACAGGAAGTCAAAAAATCCTATTTTTCTCTCTGGTAAACAATCAAAACAGGTCAACAAGACAGACAGATGTGCCCCCACTTGTTCAGACTGCACCCACTTGGGGTGAGCGGGTGGTCTGGAGGCATATCCAGCTACATATTGAGATTGCCACTGAGAAACTTGCACCTGTAAGTTTTTCAATTTCGCAATTAAATGTTATCTGTTTAATTGTTGATTTACTTAACTATAACTGTATTCCTGTATTAACATCTCCACGTGTAAAAACAATGGGAATAGTCTCCTTTAACTGTATGTAATCAATTTTTCTTTTATGATTATCTCGATAAAAACACTGAAAAAAAAAAAAAATACAAACCATAGACTTCATAAAAAGGTGTATGTAAGAACTAATAGCTGTATAGCAATAAAGTTACAACCCTAAGGATCCAGTAAGTCCATGGAAGAATCCATAGGAAGTCCACATGCACAGCCAAATATACACATACAGTAGGCAGCTCCACCAAGGAGACATGAATGGATCTCTAGAAAACAAATAAAAAGACACAAGGGGGGCGTCAACTAAGTGCAGTATTAAATGTACCCTTTAATAGCAAAGCCAAGTGGTAACTCACATTTCATAGTATACAGTGCTCTTATCAGTAAGCATCAAGCTGCTACAGGAGCCAGTCAACCTGAAAAGTGCACCTTAGCTACAGCCAGCGTAGTGAGCTGTGAAGCCGATCCTCTACCGATTACACAAGTCTATGGAACCACCGTGGAACACAGAACCCGAAGTGACGCCACAACGTGGGGTGGCCTGCAACTATGACCCCCTATTGTGATGTCACTTCTGGTTCCGCGTTCCACGACGTCTCCATGGAGTTCAGAGTGTTTTGGTTATCCCTTCAATGCAGGGCAATTTGAACTCCGTATCATCTGATCAGAATTCAGTCAGACAATGTCATTTTGATGACTTACAGCAACCATTTGGGGTGGGGGGGTATCAGAAGTCTGACAGCTCAAAGAGAGGCAGGTCAAATTCTGGCTTGGGCAGAACTACACATAATAGCCCTGTCCACCATGCACATGAAAAAATTGCCACACAGACTCAGTCGTCAAGTGCTCTCTTCACCCAGCAGTGCTTCATGACCTCAACAACAACTGAAAAGGTTCTTTTCCAGGTCCAGGGATTCCCTGGCCCCTCACATTGGACACCTTGGTGATTCAGTAGCATAATTTCTTCCTGTTTTATGTCTTTCCCCCTCTGTGACTCCTTCCTTGTCTACTCTGCAGGATTGAGATAGAGGGCATTTCAATGATCCTTATTGCATTGAACCAGCCTAGGTGGACATTATACAAGTGCCTCGTCAGACTTCTGGTGTACTCTTTCTAGACCCTCGCTGATCATCTGAATCTTCTGTCCCAAGGGTCGGTTTACCACCATGCATTACAGTGCCTGGCTTTAACTACCTGAGTGTTGAAGCCCAGGTTTTGAAGGATAGGGGATTATCTGTTTCACTTATTCCTTCACTGCTGAAGGCTTGGACGTTGAATGCTTTCAAGGTCTACCATCACACTTCAAAGACATATTTCTCATTATGTGAAGCAGGACATTTACATGCCAGGATGAATCCTGGTTTCCTTGAGTTGGATTAACATTTGCCCTTTAGTAACATCAAGTATCAGGCCTAGGCCCTGATCATTCTCGTTCAAAGATTGCTTGCTTCTCACTCCAAAGTGAAAGCCTTTGTACATTGTTCTATTTATTCCCCCTGTACATTCCCGTGACCTCTTGGGATCCCACCCTATTTCTGTCAGCTCTCCAGCCTATCAGGGGTATTCTCCTGTCACTCACAAGGTTGCTTTCCGTGTTGTCTAACTTGTTTCTTAATTAGCCTTATCCTATAAAGAATCCTTCCATATACTGCATAGGGACAAGGTTGCTTTGAGACCAAAAGCCTCACCTTTCCCCAAAGTTGGCTCTCCCTTCAACATCAACCAGGGCATTGTTCTGCCTTCTCTATGCTCTGCTTCTCATCATCCCAAAGAGTTCTTACTCCACTGTCTGAATGTAGAAAGTGCTTTCGGAGTCTACCTCTTGGCTACAGCTTCTTTTGACAAACTGACTCTTTTTGACCTTAAAAAGCCTTTGCAGGGGACAACCTGCCTTTCTTTCCTTCTCCAGGTGGCGTTGACTACCTATTAATCAAGCTAGCTGGCGTAAGAACAAGATACCAGTTTTCCCTGTTAAAGCGCACTCTACTAGATCTAGATCTGTTAGTTCTTCTTGAGCTTTTTGGCACCATTCAGCTGTTTCTCAAACATCCAAAGCTGCTACCTGGTCTTCTATTTACACATTCATTGTTCTAGGTAGATGTTAAGATGTAATCTGCCAGCTTGGGTTGTAAGCTTCTTCAGGCCGCTCTGTGAGCTCTACTAAGGCTCTTCTAGTAACATGTTACTCAGGCCTGTTGATGTTTTATTTGCTGTCTTGCCCACCCCTTAGTTCTATTAGTTGTGGATGTCTCTATGTCTATAAATACCATCCTGTGTCTTATAATGTACGATTAAGAAAACTGAATTTTTGTCCTTGCTGTAAAATGCTGAGGCATGCTGTGGGAAGGGTTATACTGGGCTGCTTTACAACTTTGATTGTCATGGACCAAATCTTCTGAAGGTGGTAGCATAACTCTGGTATTTTTAAAGGGGTTTTAAAGTTTTATGTAAAAATCAATCAGCACAATTCGCTTATTCTAGAGAAAGGGGAAAAAAGATGAGAAAGAGAGGAAGGCGAGCAGGCAGAAGGGAACAAGAAGGCCACAGACAGAAATTCTTACCTGCCATTAGACAGTTGTCATCATGCAATTTGGCTAGATAATATCCCTAAGGGGCAGTTTGTCAGGATTCGTAGGAATTGCTCAGTGCAGACTGATTATTTGGCCAAATCAGAAATATTGGCAAAACACTGTTGATAAAGACTATAATCGATCCAAAATTGACACTGTGAGGATGGAGGTGGAAGATATGTATCATATGATATTGTGTCAGGATAAAACCAAAATGTCGAACCCAGGTATAGAATATAAATTAATTCTTGATTATAATATCCAGTTAAGACCGGTTGAGAGGATCATTAATAGACATTGGAAGTGTTAGGTCCCCATCTGCCAGAAAAAATGGGGTTTATATATAGGAAAGATCGCCTAGCCCCTGGAGTGGTGGATCCACCTATTAAGAAAAACAATGCATTGTTTGTTTTTTTTATCTGGCTTTCATGCATGCTGGAGATGCCTGGTGTGCAGGAGAGCCAGATTTAATGTAAAGAAGAGGAAGGAATTTACAGCCACCAGCACTGGGAAAAATTACCCAATTCATGATTTGATTACATGTACCACCACTGGGTTTGTATATGCCCTGGATTGTGGGTGCAGCCTGCAATATATAGGCTGCACATCCCGGGCATTGCACATACGAATATGAGAACATATTAGGAACATTCCCAGGGGGGTAGAGACGCACCGTATACCTAAACATTTTAAATATGCATATAATAGAAATAGAGTCTTTCAAATTTTGGGGTATCAAATTAGTGAAGCACCACTGGAGAGGGGGCAATTTTATTAGACAATTAAGCAGACATGAGTTGTCCTGGTTTTTGAGGCCAAGGTCCTCGCACCTTGAGTGTTAAACGTGGACTTTGACCTCAATTGTTTTATGAGTAATAGATAATTCTGGTGTACATTTTCCTGACCAGAGCCCTTTTTGCGATTCGGCACTGCGTCGATTTAACTGAAAATTGCGCCGTCATACGATGTTGTACCCAAACGAAATTTGCGTCCTTTTTTTCCCACAAATAGAGCTTTCTTTTGGTGGTATTTGATCACCGCTGCATCATTTCTGATCGCCACTATAAACAAAAGAAGAGCGTTAATTTTGCAAAAAAACCCACATTTCTTACTTTTTGCTAAAATACAAATCCAAAAAAAAAAATATTAAAAAACATTTTTTTTCATCGGTTTTGGCCAATTTATATTCTTCCTCATATTTGTGATAAAAAAAATCGCAATCGGCGTTTATTGATTGGTTTGCGCAAAAGTTGCCGCGTTTACGGATGATGAGAATTAATTTCTGGGGTTTTTATTTTTTTTTATTTTTTACTAGTAATGGCAGCGATCTGCGATTTTTAGCGGTAATGCGATATTAGGGGGGACATGTCAGAACATTTTGACACTTTTTTGGGACCAATGACATTTATTCAGCGATCAGAAATTTAAATGTCCACTGATTACTGTATAAATGTAATTGGCAGTGAAGGGGTTAACCTGCAGGGGGAGAGCTAGGGGTTAATCGTGTTCCCTGGGTGTGTTCTTACTCTGTGGGGGGTTGGGCTAACATGGGCATGAGAGATCTAACTGATCCCAGTGACAGGGATCAGTAGATCTCTCATGCCCCACTGACAGAGCGGGGAACCGCCGTGTTTACATCGGCGGTTCCCCATTCTTTCCCTGTAGCCGCTCATCGCAGCTCGCCGGCGGACATCGGGTCCGCCCGAGCCGCGGGCACACTCCCCAGGAGTGCGGCGTGTGCGCGCGCGCCCCCTGGTGGCCAAATGCGAATCGCCGCTTATTTACGGCGATTCGCGCAGGGCTCCCCGACTGCCGCCGTGAAAAGACGTGGGGAACCAGTTAAGGATGCACTATTGATGTCACTCGGAACTTTTGAGTTTCTACACATATTTCACCAGTTCAATCTGAAGAACCTTGCTGCCCTGAACTACTTATAATTGTTTGCCTATGGCGGATTTTTTTTTTTTTTTTGAATCACATTATTACCTTTTTTTCACCACAGTTTCTGCACTGGACTAGCACTTTATGCCGTTTATTCACTTTATAACACATACGTGTAATTTTGTGTGGACTATTTATTCAACTAATAGACCATCTCTTATATCTTCAATACAACTTCATCATTTATTTGTTTGATTATCCATTATAGGTTGACTCCTATTCCTAATTTATATTGTGTTTAGTGCCATCTATACTATTTTAATATTCTTTACGATTTGTTTGGTCGTTGTATGGCTGCTTACCACCCATATTGTTTCTCATATTTTCTTGCCTAGCACGGTTACAATATTCTCTATTCTCACACACACACACAAATATTATTAGCACTGCACTGTTGTTTTTTTAGTTTTAAAGTTTTGCTTTATTTCCTGGAACTTACTGTACATAATCCAATTTGTATGTTTAGTTACTTTTTAAAGTGGGAGTAAACTCCCATGCAGGAACTTTACCTATAGGGAAGCATATAATCTTACCTATAGGTACTGTAAATATCTCCTAAGCATGCACCATTTAGGAGATATTTACTGTACATGCAGCCGGTGACATCAACAGTGCATGCACTCTGAAGGAGTGTGCAGGAGTGACCTCATCGTGGCTCCGGCCACTCACACAGCTATAATCCACCAACCCCCGGAAGGAAGACCGGCTGAAGATGGGAAGCGCCTTCAGCGGTGACATTGTGCCACTGGAAGGCTTTGTTTTCAGGTAAGTTTCATATAATGTGCTAGTATGTGATGCATACTAGTACAATATGATATTGCCTATTAGGTTTAAAAAAAAACAAAAAAAAA
>BLSH010451944.1:64648-76280 GCA_018402905.1 Glandirana rugosa
TCTCGACGGTCGGCCGGGAAAGTCCCCGTTCCTTCTACTTTCTTAACAGTCCCTTCAATACCCTTCAGATTTTGAACGTGTAATGAAAATGACACACTTGTATTATTTTAACGTAGACCACGACCCGATCGTCCAAAAAAAAACAAAAAAAAATTTGGATTATCCGTTATAGTATAACATGATCATACGTAGTGTATGATCGTGTAATATACTTTGAATGGACTTTTGTTTCGGAAGGTCACCGTGTTACAGTGGCGACTTCCGCGAAGGGTAGAAGTCGGCCAGAAGGAAGGCCCCCAACTCAGGTAAGTTTCATATAATGTGCTAGTATGTGATGCATACTAGTACAATATGATATTGCCTATTAGGTTTAAAAAAAAACAAAAAAAAACCTGCTAGCCCAGCACCAGATGCAATTTTATTATGTTCACACAGTAAAAGTAATGTGCAAGTTTTAGACTTCCCATAACTTCCCTGACAATTCTTTCATCTTCCTTGCCCCTGAAAGGGCCGGCTGGCAGCTCTATTCTGGCATCATCCAGGGCCAGGATTTAGATGCAAGTCCAGAGTCTGTACAGTGGTTTCCATGTTCTTGACTGTGTACACAAATTGTCTTTGACATACTGTATATGACTACTGCTACCTTGTGATTTGCTACGAAGTTAGTTTGTGATAACTGGGAAACAGGAAACTGAAGAAATGCTTCCTATTGCTTGCAGTAGTTTTCCCAAATGTTACCTCTTAGCTTAGGCACTGCCATTTGCCTGAAGCTGAGGGACTTCAAGATAAATTGTACATTTTTAAAAAAAATATTGCTGAATGTTGTGACATACAGTATATAAAAAAAATTATACATTCAGGACTGTGACTGAACAAATCCCACAAAAATGTCTTGATGGGAGAGCAGATAGAATTAATTGTACCAGTTTGTTTTTGAATAAGTGTTTTGAGATAAGCTATGAACATTACTGTTCTTGGTCATACATTTAGTCAGCTTTTGTAGCATATTGTCAGTTAGTGTCCATTTTTACCTAAAGAAAGATAGTTTTCTGTTCAGTTTGTTCTCAAGCAAATAAACACCAATTTTATTTATATATATTTTTTTGTAATTGCTCTAAATTGACATTTCATGGTGTCAGTTTTAGCCACATTTTTTACATGAGATGGGTTTGGCTGAAACGACTTAGCATAACATTCTGAAACCATCCATTTCCTATTGCTAATGCAAACTAAAATATGCGCCTGTGATTTTGCTCTAGATATTTTGGAGGAAGCACTGAGATGTCTTGTAAGCTTTTGGTGGGTAAATGCTCCTTTTTACACTGCATGCTTTTCACTGGCAGTTTAATCTATTTGGACTTCTCTGTCAGTCTGCAGGAATTGTACTGCATATATATACTGACTCCTTCAAACACAGAGCTGACCCAGCAGGTTTCAGATTATGATCTCTTGTGATGTGATGCTTGAACAGAATCTTACTTGATTACACAAAGCATTTTTAATACCTGAATACACTATAAATATTGCAGGCAATACCGTAAGTAGTTTGAGCTCTGTAAACTTTCCATGGTTAACTGCCTTTATTGGGTTTATTAGACCGCATTCACTTAACAACATTTCTAGGCATTTTTTTTTTTTTTTTGTACTTTATTGACTTTTGTTAGGATTGCAACTAGGCTGTTGAGACAGAGTGTATACAAACACACTGTCAGCTCTTGATGACTAAATCATATTAGTTTGGTGCAACACTAGCCCAGATCCTCAAAATCTTGAAACTATACAAATATCATATTGTGAGAAAGAGAGCGGCGTGGCCTTGTGCATCACCTTTGAGGAAGAGGGTTTGTCCCTTGAAATGCATCAGCTACAGTTTACCTTTTTCATGTTTCTGAGTACTTCCATTGGACAATTGAAATATGGAGATGTGATGAAATTCTGTCTATAGGATTTGATGCATATAAAGTCAGCGTAATAACAGTCTCAATCTTTAAAGTGTACTTCCAAAAGTTAATCTTTTCCAGGTTCAATGATGTAGACAAAACAGCTTCAGTAACGTCCTCTCTGGTTGTGACACCCCTCTAGTGCTTCACTCAAGAAGGTGTGAAAAAGATATTGAAAAAAAGAAAATACCATATAGCGTTGTATGTTTAATCCAAACGATATATTTAAAATATTGCGTTTTATATTGTGCTTACATCAAAATCATTCTATTGAATCAAAAGTGTGTTGTTATAAATATAACCTTACCCTCATAATTCTCGACAGGACCTTCCATAATACTCCAGTGAGGCTGTTCTTCTATGTCTTTATCTCTCCTCCAGAAGGATTCCCCCTCCCCTCTCTTCAATTTTGTGTTGGAAGCTTTGAAAAATGAAGTAGAATCACATAGTGTAATACTGCCTTACTATTTAATCATCATAAATCAAAAACCATATTACTCACAAGAGTGCATTTACAGTATCTCACAAAAGTGAGTGCACCCCTCACATTTTTGTAAATATTTTATTATATCTTTTCATGTGACAGCACTGAAGAAATGACACTTTGCTACAATGTAAAGTAGTGAGTGTACAGCTTGTATAATAGTGTAAATTTGCTGTCCCCTCAAAATAACTCAACACACAGCCATTAATATCTAAACTGCTGGCAACAAAAGTGAGTACACCCCTAAGTGAAAATGTTCAAATTGGGCCCAATTAGCCATTTTCCCTCCCGGTGTCATGTGACTCGTTAGTATTACAATGTCTCCGGTTGGAATGGGGAGCAGGTGTGTTAAATTTGGTGTTATCACTCTCACTCTCTCATACTGATCACTGGAAGTTCAACATTGCACCCCATGGCAATGCACTCTCTGAGGATCTGAAAAAAAGAGTTGTTGCTCTACATAAAGATGGCCTAGGCTATAAGAAGATTGCCAAGACCCTGAAACTAAGCTACAGCACAGTGATCAAGACCATACAGCGGTTTAATAGGACAGGTTCCACTCTGAACAGGCCTCACCATGGTCGATTAAAGAAGTTGAGTGCATATACTCAGCATCATATCCAGAGGTTGTCTTTGGGAAATAGACGTATGAATGCTGCCAGCATTGCTGCAGTGGTTAAAGGGGTGGGGGGTCAGCCTGTCAGTGCTTAGACCATACGCCACACACTGCATAAAATTGGTCTGCATGGTTGTCATCCAGGAAAAGATAATGATGGTGATGCACAAGAAAGACCGCAAACAGTTTGCTGAAGACAAGCAGACTAAGGACATGGATTACTGGAATCATGTATTGTGGTCTAATGAGACCAAGATAAGCTTATTTGGTTCAGATGGTGTCAAGCGTGTGTGGCGGCAATCAGGAGAGGAGTACAAAGACAAGTGTGTCTTGCCTACAGTCAAGCATGGTGATGGGAGTGTCATGGTCTGGGGCTGCATAAGTGCTGCCAGCACTGGGGAGCTACAGTTCATTGAGGGGACCATGAATGTCAACATGTACTGTGTCATACTGAAGCAGAGCATGATCTCCTACCTTGGGAGACTGGGTATTTCAACATAACGACCCCAAACACCTCCAAGACGACCACTTCCCTTGCTAAACAAGCTGAGGATAAAGGTGGTGAACTGGCCAAGCATGTCTCCAGACCTAAACCCTATTGAGCATCTGTGGGGCATCCTCAAATGGAAGGTGGAGGAGAGCAAGGTCTCTAACATCCACCAGCTCTGTGATGTCGTCATGGAGGAGTGGAAGAGGACTCCAGTGACAACCTGTGAAGCTCTGGTGAACTCCATGCCCAAGAGGGTTAAGGCAGTGCTGGAAAATAATGATAACCACACAAAATATTGACACTTTGAGCCCAATTTGGACATTTTCACTAAGGGGTGTTCTCGCTTTTGTTGCCAGCGGTTTAGACATTAATGGCTGTGTGTTGAGTTATTTTGAGGGGACATTGAATTTACACTGTTATTCAAACCGTACACTTACTACTTTACATTGTATCAAAGTGTCATCTCTTCAGTGTTGTCACATGAAAAAGATATAATAAAATATTTACAAAAATGTGAGGGGTGTACTCACTTTTGTGAGATACTGTATATGTGTGTATCCCTTTAAGCCTAGTGTTGTCTCCGCTGTGCAAACATTAGTGCATCTTTCACTCTATGCCTTTCCATATATAAGATCAATAGTGCACCTTCAATTAATTCTCTCTGCTGAGAATTCCTCGCTCATACAGCCAGAAAGACACATAAAACCTCCAAAGGATGAAAAGTATAAAATAGTGTAATTTTGTGCACAGTGTCATCTCACTCACATTAGCACGCATGCTCAATGCCATAGCCAATTGTGAAACAGTGTCTCCAGCCAACTGATCAACCTATGGTCACACCATGCATCGATAATCCTCCTGATCCTCCAGCCTCCAATGTTAGGATCCACCCATGTAAAACACTAGCGAAGGGTCCATAGTGCAGCAATGTAAGTTAAGAACCTATGTTTTATTGTGTAAAAACCTACTTACAAACACCAGCTTGTAAAATGCCTATAAACCTCAATAAATATGGCTGCCACGCCACACTGAAATTGTGGCCGAGATGGGTGGTCTAATTTAATATGCAAGTTTGGCAATGCTTGTACAAGCTTGTGTTTGTATCACCTTGGTGATAAAGGTTTACTATATGTTTCCCCTTTGTTTACCAAAGGCAGGTGTAAACCAATGTCTAAGCTGGTCTAGGATTACCGCTGCATAGTAGTCTTTCATATCTAGGAAGCCCATGTCCCCCACTTCTTTATGTCGGATCAGGGTAGAATATTGACAGCATGTTTTTTTTATTTTTTCATTTTGCCAGTCATATGTACTCAGTATTTTTTTGAGAGAGCTAAGTAATGAGGGTATAATCTTGATCGATAATGCTCTATAAAGGTATAAGAGATTGGGGGGGGGCTTATCATTTTGAAAGCATCCATTCTGCCTGCCCATGAAGGGTGATGGGAGCTAATTCTTTGAAGGTCCTGCTTACAGGTATTAAAGAATGGGGCAAAGTTTGTAGTATATTTACTGTAGCTCGCTTAAAGTGATTGTCAACCTGTGACAACCACTTTAACCTACAGGTAAGCCTATAATAAGGCTTACCTGTAGGTGCCCTTCATATCTCCCAAACCTGCACGACTCAGGAGACATGCAGTGTTTTGCATGTGCCAACGTCATGTCGGCACATGCGCAGTGAAGAAAAGGCCTCCGTGCCGTTTCTCCACTGACCCTGTGCCGTGAATGGCGGCTCCCGCATGCATGCGCGGGAGTGACGTCACGCGACTCCGGTGCCGGAGTCACTGCCCCGGAAGGAAGAGGGGCAGAAGATGGACGCGGCCTGGAGCGGTAACATCGCTGGAAGCTGCAGGCTTCATTCGCAGGTAAGTGGCGCATAATGGGCTACTATGCGATGCATAGTAGCCCATTATGCTTCTACTTTACAGGGTTATATTGAGGAAGTAAACCCAATCTGGGTTTACTTCCTCTTTAAGGGTGAGGTTAGGGAGATATCTAAATACAGCTTTGAGGAGGTCACCCACTGGAAGGGGTACTTAGATTTATGGATGAGCTTAATAAAGTCTTGTATACCAACATTTAAAATATTCGACTTGGAGACATTAACCTTATAGTATGAACATACATAAAATTGCTTGAGTACTTCAGATAATGCTGACGGGGAGGGAGCCAGATCTGTTAAACTTAAAATTATGTCATCTTCAAATAGTGTGATTTTGTATTCTTGATCTGCTATGCATATACCAGAGATGGATTTGTTGGAGCATATTTTATGTGCTAAAGGTTCCATCAGTAAGGTAACTATTAGTGGTAAAAGGGGGCACCCTTGTCTTGTACCATTGGTGATGTAAAATGTGTCAGACAGTACTCCATCAGTAAATACTCGAGCTGACAGTGTGGTGCACAAGGGTATAATGGCTGATAAAATATTACCGGTGAATTCAAATTTTGTAAGGGTCTGTCGTAGGTACCCCCAGTGGATCCTGTCGAATGCTTTTTCTGCTTCTAGTGTTAAGAGCAGGGCTGGGATTTTCATTTATTTGGTGTGGTATAACAGGTTTATGATTTTACGTGTGGCATCAGGAGCCTGTCTACCTAGCATAAAACCGGCCTGGTCACAGTGAATTAGTGGGGGCATGATAGGGGCTAGTCTCTGGGCCACTTACTTTTCGTAAAGTTTGATATCAGTATTTAATGATATTGGACAAAATTTTTTAGGAGATACCAGCTCCTTCCCTGCCTTTGGAAGTGTCAGGATGTTAGCAATCAGCATTTTGTTTGGAAATCTGCCAGAGGACACAGCCGCTTTAAATGTCTGACACATATATGGAGTTTTAGAGAACAGTTTATAATATTTGGCCAAAAAGCCTTCTGGGCAAACTGTTGGCATAATATAAATCCTTTATAATAATAATAATAATTATCTCCATAATGGTAAAGGGAGCGTTGAGGCTATCTAGGTGGCTTTTGGACAGTCTGGGTAAGTGTAAGGACTCCAGGAAACTTGTGATCCCATAATCGGTGGGGTGAGTTACCAAGGGGTCTTCCTTGAGGTTTTATATGGTGTTATAATATGCTTCAAAGGCATTTGCAACATTTTTGGGTTGGTCTAGTTCACCACATTTTGGAAGAAGTTTGTCTCCAATGAATAAGTAAATTCTAAAATGCATGCAATGTGGTTTAGAAAAGAAGATGAGGTCTCATTCCATGGAGTGTTGGCACCGCCAAATATCAAATAGGTAGTTTACATGTAGAAATGATGATAGTGTAGTTGTGCGTGTTTTTTTCTTTGTATGACCATTGTATGGCCTATGTATGGTCAATTGATACGTCCAGGATAATATTAAAGTCGCCGCATATGAGCTTGTCTTCGTTTGTGTATTTGTTTCCATAGTTTATGGAGAAATTAAACTTGTTTAGTATTTGGAGCATAAATATTCACTATGGTGTATAGCATGTTGTTGAGTTCACAAGTTCAAAATAATGTATCCTCCTTGTGCGTCAGATTTGGTGTCAATTAACCACTTAAGGGCCGAGCCCATTTTTTGACAATTGTTGTTTTACAAGTTAAAATCAGTATTTTTTTGCTAGAAAGTTACTTAGAACCCACAAACATTATATTTATCCCTGGTGACAGGTGCTCTTTGTGGAGGGATCGGGGGTCTAAAAGACCCCAAATCCCTCCTTTGCACTTCAAAGTATTCAGATTGGCAAAATCGGCGATTCTGAACACTTACATTTTTTTAAAATTGGTGCCATTGGCAGCCGAATAAACCGGAAGTGACGATGTGATGTCGCTTCCAGAATTTTACTACAGAGACCCGATCGAAGCCGCTTCCAGCTTAGTTTGGTTCACAGCCCAGGCGGCTGATGCGCCGGATGGTGGCTCGGGTCTCCCAGTGGGATGGGAGGCCCGGGAAGAGCAGCGGCGGACGGTGCAGGGGGGGGACATCCCATCCCACTGCCTAGGGTAACAGCCAAGCAGCTGTCAAACCGGATTATCACCAGATAGCCAACCACCCGCTCTGAAAAATGGCACTGGGGTACAGCCTGCAGCTATGGGCCAATACATCAACTTCCTCCTACCGACATACCAGTACAGTGATTTGCGTGAAGTGGTTAAATGGTAGGCCAAAGAGTCTTTGATTGAGATGAGAACTTCTTTTTTTTTTCTGGTGCATTCGCAAAAGATATGCGAGGGAAGTTGTTGTGGGAGAAAGGTGGGGCCTTGTCTTGGTAAAAATGCATCTCCTAGAGTCATAGAATGTCACATCTTACGAGCTTCAGACCACAAGGAATATCTTTTACCTGGGTGGTTTAAGCCTTCAACATTTAAAGATGTGATCTTGAAAGGCATGGCTAGTCAATACAGGTGTGGGCATTGCTATAATAGCTCTCCTGAGGTGTTGATTAATGTTCCTCTCTAGCAGATATGGTTCAAAGTGAGAGAGAAGGCAAAGAATGTGGGTGTGGCTTATTGGCTAGGTAGAATTAGAAGGTAACTCATTTTTAAGGAGATCTGGCTGTGGTTTCCTCACGTTGAGGTGGACGATCAATGAAGTCCTGGTCTGTGTCTTGACGAGTGATTAAAGTGATAGTTGGGAGGCTGTACTGCAATATATAGAGAAGCTACAGTAAAGAATATGTGGCTATGATCTCACAAATGCTGTAACAAGGAGTATGATTAATTAGTGCTGTGGTAGCAAATTGCTATAAAAAAGTAAAAAATAACAAGAACTGCGCGTGGGCGGTTTATCACCGTGCCTTATATCTTGGGGCAAATAACAATGGGGCTGAGATCATGCGGCTGTACCAGGGCCTTTGTGAGTAGAAATGAATGTGGTAGATGTTTCAGGTGGTCATTTCATCAGGAGGATCAGTGTCATCCAATTCTTCATTGCTGTGTGTACGACAATGGTGACGCTGTTGGTAGTGTTCCCCAGGATCCAGAATTTTCCATTAGCGCAGCAGTGAAATCCCTTCCTCTACCGACCATATGGTGTAGGATTTCTTGTCTTTCGTGACCACTAGTTTCACTGGATGACCCCATTTGTAGATGATCTGGTGATTACGTGAGAATTTTGTGATCGTTGAAAGATTTTTGCGCTTCAGAATTGTGTACGGGGACAGGTCTGCATAGAAGGTCAAATTTGCGTATGGTTGAAGATAGGATGACGTGTTTCTAGTAGCTCGCATGAGCCTCTCCTTCACGTGGAAAAAATGAATCCTGACGATTGTGTCCCTAGGAGTAGTGTCTGGCAAGTCTTCCTCTATTTCCCTATTGACGTCCACTAAATCATTGAATGATGTATGATGAATTCACTCATCTTGGACTTTATATTTGATACTCTGTTGCTCAGATCAGTGATCTCTGCTTTAAAATTGAGCACCATGTAGAGAATATCAGAATGTGTTTAGCTTTATAGTGGCATTAACATGTCTATTAATGTGGTGTCTGCTGGAAATAGACAAGTGTGGATGGCTCACATCTGCTGATTGAGACAGCCTGGGCTGGTAGAGGGTGAGGAGGCTGAGGAGCTGCTGCCTGGTGGAAGCTGCTGCTGTGGATGTCCCTTGCCATTGTGTGCATGCTTGCGGGTGCCAGCCGGCCCACCACGCTGCTGATCTGCATGTCTGCTGGCACCATCTTGAAACAAAGGAGGAAAAATCTCTATGAGCTTGTGAGGAGCAGAGCATTCCTTCCTCCACTTGGACATTGCACTGGTTGTCCTGGAGCTATAGAGGGGAAACCACTTCTCCTGTCAGCCCTGGTTAATTCCCGCAACCTGAAGCGAAGTTACATTGCAGCCATCCTGATCAACTTCTGGCCACGCCCCTCTATTTAATTAGTTTTTAATTGTCAAAGCAAACTCACCATTCCATCCATGTTTCTATGCTTTGTGTTGTTGAGAAATTGCTTGGAAAAACACCCTTCAAGCATTTCTAGCCATCTTGAGTAAGGGCAAATGATTCATGTAGAATTTACTTCCTGGAATCCATCTGCCCCTAAAGTCAGGCATGCAGGCAGTAGGGCATGCTTTAGCTAAGAAATCCCCTTCTTCTGATGAGAAAAAAAATAGCATGAAGACTCTGGGGATGTACAATATCATTTTGGCCTAGGCCACACATCAGAAAGCAACTAAAGAAATGTTACAAAAGGGTTACAACAAGTAAATACCTGTATATCTTACCTTCCTATCTACACTATATTACCAAAAGTATTTGGACACCTGCATATACACACACATGAACTTTTATGGCATCCCAGTCTTAGGGTTCAATATTGAGTTGGCCCTCCCTTTGCAGCTATAACAGCTTCAACTCTTTTGTGAAGGCTGTCCACAAGGTTTAGGAGTGTGTCCTATGGGAATGTTTGACCATTCTTCCAGAAGCGCATTTGTGAGGTCAGGCACTAATGTTGGACGAAAAGGCCTGGCTCGCAGTCTTTGCTCTAATTCATCCCCAAGGATGTTCCATCAGGTTGAGGTCAGGACTCTGTGCAGACCAGTCAAATTCCTCCACCCCAAACTTGCTCATCCATGTCTTTATGCACCTTGCTTTGTACACACGATGGTGACTCCTGTCAGTCACAGAGCCGGAGTTTGCGAACCCAGAAACAAGACGGGTGAAGTTGGGAGCGCCTGCAGCGCTGACATCTTGGCGCTGGAAGAACTTTGTTTTAAGGCAAGTTTAAGATAATGTGCTAGTATGCTATGCATACTAGCTCATTATAACATTACCTTGCAGGTACAACAAAAAATGTCCAGCGGTTTACAACTGCTTTAATTTAAAGGATGAACTTAATATACTTTTAAAGAAGATGATTTCTGCACACCGGTGGGACATCATTTTTCACAACCGGACCACACTATTGAAAACCTCAATGTTTTAGTTCTTAAAGGGTATTTCAGAACCATCCAGGAAAGGAAAACGTTTGAACTAAGAATGATTCTTCTTTTTGACACAAAAAATAACGGTTTAAACTTGGATATAGGTTTTCTCACTCATTATTCTAAAGTTTTACGACCCTCTCTGTGACTGTCATCCCCCTCCCCTCCCCAGTCTATAACTCTGCCTGTCTTATCTTACCATCTCTGTAGCTAGCTTCACTACCATTGCCTTATACATTGATTTGTATTTGTTTGTTTTTCCTCTTTCTCCTTTCCCTCAGAGGTTTTTTTTCTCTCTTCTTTTTTTAACATTCGGCTAAAACTGTTTTGAATCAGTACTGCTTGGACTTTGAAGAAGGGGAGATACTCTAAAAGCTTGTCCTGAAAAATTGTATGTTAGTGCAAATAAAAAAAGTATCACGGACAGTACTCAATTTTTTCTAACAAACTGACAGCAATCCTTTTAAAAGCAAGACAGACTGGGCAATACCAGGTTACTAATGACTGCTTGTATTAAACATTCCATCAAATCTTGTTATAATTGATTACTAATCAATGCTCAATTCTCTCAGTACTATGACAAATGGAGAATAGAGCTGCACAATTCTGGATAAAATGAGAATCACAATTTTTTTGCTTAGAATAAAGATCACGATTCTCCCCCAATTCTCAACGTAACATCATCTTTCACATTTTACAAAAAAATTGGGCTAACTTTACTGTTTAGGTTTTTTTTTTTTTTTTAATTCACTGAAGTGTATTTTTTCCCAAAAAATGTTTATGATAGACCGCTGCACAAATACAGTGTGACATAAAATATTGCAACAACGGCCATTTTATTCTCTAGGGTCCCTGCTATAAAAATAAAAGTATATATAATGTTTGGGGGTTCTAAGCAGTTTTCTAGCAAAAAATAATGAGCTTTTAACCACTTGCCGACTGCCAACCGCAGGTTGACGGCGACAAGGTGGCTCTATTAGGCAAATCGCCGTCATATGACGGCGGCTGCCAGATCGTGCACTGTGAGCGTGCGCACGCCGCCGGAGGCGCGCACGCCGCCGGAGGCGCGCTCGCATGCTCACTGTGTCCGGGGGGGCCAGGGAGCGGGTAGGGCGGACTCGATCTCCGCCGGCTACCCGCGATGCCCCCCCCCCCGCAGTGAAAGAACAGAGATCCGTGCATGTAAACACGGATCCCCATTCTGTGAGAGGGGGA
>BLSH010451944.1:76290-92799 GCA_018402905.1 Glandirana rugosa
AAAGACCCCAAAATTAAAAAAAAATAAAAAATGATCATTACCACCGCTAGACGTTAAAAATCGCCATGACGCTATAACGCCGCCTGTCCAGCCTGGTAAAACTGTGAAAAAACCTGGTAACCGTAAATATGTCGCTAGTCACGATATTTTTACGTGACTAATGACACATTTACGGTAACCGTCACTTCCCCTGCAGGTTAACCCCTTCACTGCCAATGGCATTTACACAGTAATCAGTGCATTTTTATAGCACTGATCGCTGTATAAATGCCAATGGTCCAAAAAAGTGTCAAAATGGTCCGACCTGTCCGCCGCAATATCGCAGTACCGCTAAAAATTGCAGATCGCCACCATTACTAGTAAAAAATAAAAAAAAATTAAAACCCCAGAAATGAATTCTCATCATCCGTAAACGCGGCAACTTTTGTGCAAACCAATCAATAAACGCCAATTGCGATTTTTTTTAATCACAAATATGAGGAAGAATATAAATTGGCCAAAACCGTTGAAAAAAAAATTTTTTAAATTTTTTTTTTGGATTTGTATTTTAGCAAAAAGTAAGAAATTTGTTTTTTTTTTTGCAAAATTGTTGCTCTTCTTTTGTTTATAGCGGCGATCACAAATGATGCAGTGGTGATCAAATACCACCAAAAGAAAGCTCTATTTGTGGGAAAAAAAGGACGCAAATTTTGTTTGGGTACAATGGCGCACGACCGCGCAATTGTCAGTTAAAGCGACGCAGTGCCGAATCGCAAAAAGTGCTCTGGTCCTAAAGTGTGAAATCCTTCCGGGGCTGAAGTGGTTAAGCAACAAATGTCAGAAAAAAGCTTAGTCTTTAAGTGGTTAAAATGCCCTCATTTACAGACCAAAGTTTATCCCTTTGATCTAAAGGAACCAAAAGATACATTGTTTCTTTTTATCTCTCTGCCGAGCAATGTTGTGATAAACTTGACAGGCTGCCTAGTATCAGCTGTGAGAAGAGAACTGCTCTGCACTGAATCGTGGAAATGCCGGATTAAGATCTTGAGGGGGGTTAAATGGAGATCAAGATTTTATAACGATTAATCATGCAGCTCTAACGGAGAGTGAAACTATTCCTGGAAAAGCATCTCTAATTCCTGTATGTCAGGATAGTTGCATCATTCTTGAACTGTCCAAATTACTCACTGGTACAAAAGCTAATGCCTTTATTGACAAGATGGAACATTTTAAATACTGGTAAATTATCTGGTACATATAACACTTAAAGGGAAATTATTGTGATATTCTTTTTCTTTACAATGTATCATCAATGACATCAAATACAGACGTTAGTATGGATCCATGTGATTGCGAAATGCATTGATCTTTAAGACGCCACATCCACAATATTGTTTATGGACTGTTATACGACAATTTATTGCCCTAAGTGGCTGATCGTTACAATATGGTTAGACCTTTGGCTTTTTTTAACTTTGTAATAAAATTGTCTTGTTTTTGTAATTGAGAACTTTGTGATGGTTCAATTAGAGTAACTAAAAATGTTCAAGTAGGAATGGTATCACCCAGAATTTATTTTACAAGCATTGAACCCACCGTTTATATCACTGTATACAATATTTTTACAATATATTATTGTAAAACTGACCGGAAAGCAATTATTGGCATGTTTTTCAAATGATGACATGAACTGCTGGTTAAAAGCTAAAGAGTGGGAATCTTTGAGTGAATAAGTTTTGATTTTGACTGCTGGTGTTTGCTGTGTTTGTAGTTTTTTGTTTTTGGGGGGCTTTTTCTTTGCAGCTTTTTAACACTTTTTCTGTCATTTTTTAAATAGCTTTTTTTTTCTTTCCTTCCTTCAGACTACTAATTAAGGGGAGTGGTTAATTGGTCACTGGTGATCCAATTCCTATAAAGCTCTCTGTTGAACTAATTTCAGATCTTGCTCATCTTGAGCTTGCTACCTCTTTGCTTGCTGGACCTCTGGCCAAGTGGACCTTGACTAAGTGGTGAGTTAAAAAACAGAATTTAAAACAGGAGATTATAACAGGAGTCTTCAAACCTGTAAGTAACATCTGAAATGTCCTCTTATTAGTGTTGTTGTATCTGGGAAAATGTGTTCTACTAGCAATATTGAAGTTTTAGTACAGTGCACAGTATTCCGCATGTATGCAACTATGGAGCAACAGCTCCAGGTTGGATACTGCAGGTTGCCCTGGAAGCTTGCATTAGAGATCTGGAGGAGCAAATTGCAACGCTGGGCAGAGCTGTCAACCTTGAAAGGGGTCCTCACTGAGCAGGTGGCTAGTAGGGGTAAGTCAGGATTATAAGGTAGGTAGATGGGTTAATACAGTTAGAGGGAGTTGTAGGGGCTCACAGAAAAAGAAGGTCAGCCCTTGGTTTGAGCACCCTAAAAGATTTGCCAAGTTTTGAAGATGTGGGGGTGGCAAACTCAGAGGTGGCAGCCCTAGATGTCACTGATCCCCCTAACAGCCGGGAGAGCAGCCCATCTAGTAGGGGTGGTAGGGGTAGTGCAGGTAGGCCTAGACAGTTGGTGGTAATTGGGGATTCTATAATTAGAAGGACTGATAGAATCATTTTTCACCAGGATCACATCAACCGAAACCAGGTTGATAAATTACTGGGAGGGGCTGGGCATGACCCAGCTATCTTGGTCCACATTGGAACCAATGACAGAATATATGGAAGGGGGAGGCTCCTTAAGAACCAATTTAAAGAATTAGGTTGCAAGTTGAAGGGAAGGACCTCCAAGGTAATATTCTCTGAAATATTGCCTGTGCCATGCACAACACAGGAAAGGCAGGGGGAGATTAGAGCCCTGAATGCATGGCTAAAGGCCTGGTGTAAGGAGGAGGGCTTTGGGTTTTTAGAGCACTGGGCTGACTTTTCATTGGGGTACAACCTATATGCTAAAGATGGTTTGCACCTAGGGGAGAGGTTTATGGGAAGGCTGGAGGAGTGTTTAAACTAGGTTTGAGGGGGGAAGGTGCATTAGATTATAATGGAGTAGACAGGTCAGACAGGGGTCAGCGCCTATTGGTGGGTGGAATAGGGAAAGATGGGGGAGGGCTAAGGAAGATGATATGAAGGTTCCCATGTTGCAATCAACCATTGGAAATGGTACTGTTTGTACTAAAATTAAAAATATGCAACATACATGCGCAAAATGTGACAGTGAATTAAAGTGTTTGTTCACCAATGCCAGGAGTCTGCTAAGCAAAATAGGTGAGTTGGAATCTCTGGTGCATGAGGAGAATTATGATTTGATTGGTATAGCTGAATCTTTGCTTCATTCTTCACACAACTGGGCTATTAATATTGCTGGCTATGCTCTCTTTCGGAAAGACAAGGTAAAACGTTAGGGTGGGGGTGTCTGTCTCTATTTGAGAAGTGATCTCAAAGTGAGTGTGAATGAGGACCTAGTTGATGGAGAGTGTGATGAGTCTGAAGCATTATGGGTAGATCTGCATATGGGTGTGCACACTACAAAGGTTATCATTGGAGTTTTTTCTAGACTTCCCAGTGTTAAAGAGAAGATGGAGACTCTGCTCCTTGCACAGATGGAAAGAGCTGCAAGGGCTGGGACAGTGATAATAATGGGGGATTTTAACTGCCCGGAAATAAACTGGAGTAGTGACACTGCTGGGACAGCTAAAGGGCAAACATTTATAAACCTATTACAGGACAATTTTATGGTCCAGTTTATTGAGGCCCCAACTAGGAATGACACTTTGCTGGACCTGGTAATCTCAAACCATGCAGAGCTTATTACCATTATTCATATAAAAGAACATCTGGGTAACAGTGACCATAACATGATTTCATTTAATGTAAGCTGCAAGCAACAAACACATACGGGAAAGATAAAAACACTTAATTTTAAGAGAGAAAATTTTACAAAGATGAGGGCTGTTCTTCAGGACTTAGACTGGGAGTGAATATTGGCATCGATGAACACAGAACAGAAATGGGAATTTTTTAAAAAAAACTGTATGCGAACTCACTGCAAAGTATATTCCCATGGGCAATACGTTTAAAAGGCTAAAAAGAAAACCTATGTGGCTCCAGGCCAAAGTTAAAAAAGTTATAAATGATAAGAAAAGAGCATTTAAAAAATATAAAAATGAGGGAACACTATCATCTTTTAAATGTTACAAAGAACATAACAGACTATGTAAAAAGGAAATCAATTATGCAAAAATTCACAACGAACGACAGATTGCAAAAGATAGTTGGACAAACCCCAAAAATTCTTCAAATATATTAATAGTAAAAAGGTCAGGTCTGAGCATGTAGGCCCTTTACAAAGTAATCTAGAGTGTGTGACTGGGGACAAAGAGAAGGCACAATTATTAAATACTTTCTTCAGCTCTGTGTATACAAAGGGGCATGGGGGAGCTCAT
Organism: Glandirana rugosa; assembly: GCA_018402905.1. Classification (NCBI taxonomy): domain Eukaryota; kingdom Metazoa; phylum Chordata; class Amphibia; order Anura; family Ranidae; genus Glandirana; species Glandirana rugosa. The sequence continues at coordinate 80,694 of BLSH010451944.1, forward strand.
GTCCATGATTGGGGTGGTAGTGACATAGCCCCAAACGATCCACAGTGGCTTAAAAGTGAAATTGTCCAGAAGTATTTAGACAGAATAAAGGTAGATGAAGCACCTGGGCCAGATGGCATCCATCCACGGATCCTAAAGGAATTGAGCTCTGTCATTTCAAAGCCATTGTATCTAATTTTAGGGACTTCTTAATGACTGGAATAGTACCACTGGATTGGCGTAGGGCCAATGTGGTGCCCATATTGAAAAAGGGATCACAGTCTTTACCCAGTAACTATAGACCTGTTAGTTTAACTTCTATAGCTGGGAAGATACTGGAGAGTTTAGTAAAAGACCACATAGGTGAGTTCTTGTTGGAAAAAAATGTTTTAAGTAACAGACAGCATGGATTCATGAAAGGCAGAAGTTGTCATATGTGGCATAGACTTCCCCCAGAAGTGGTTTTGGCCAGTACGGTTGATTGCTTTAAAAAAGGCCTGGATTCTTTCCTTAATGTAAATAATATAACTGGGTACTAACATTTTTATGTAAAGTTGATCCAGGGTGTATCCGATTGCCTCTTGGGGGATCAGGAAGGATTTTTCCCCCCGTTATAGCAAAGTGGATCATGCTTTTCTGGGGTTTTTTGCCGTCCTCTGGATCAACTGTGGGTGAAGGATCGTTTATGGGATTGTTGGTTATATACATATATATATATATATTTTTTTTTTTTTTGGTTGAACTAGATGGACTTGTGTCTTTTTTCAACCTGACTAACTATATAACCATGTAACATGTCAGTTCAGAAAAACACTGGTTAGGTAGTTTTCCCTTTTATTGGCTATCTTTTTTTTTTTTTTAACTTTTTTTCGAAGATTTTCAAGAAAGACACATGTACAATGAGTTAGAGCAGAAAGTGGTACATGTGAAAGGAAAAATCCAGCAGTGCAGTAATATATCAGTTCAGATTATAAACACCATAGAATAGTAATCAAGAGTATGTTCATTTGACTTGAAAACAATTAAAGTAATCAGTTTATCCAATACCAGATCGTGAATTAAGCCAAAGAGAAATATCCACTGTAAGGCTTAATGCACATGGGACGCTTTTTCAACCTCCTCCTTTTTTTGACAGCTAGAAGCCGGCGTCTAAAACGCCCGTTTTGCCGTGTTTTGCATGCCGCGTTTAGCTGAGTTTGTGTCTAGGAGCATTTTTTTTAAAAAATAGAAACGCCTGTAAATGAAACGGTCCTATACGCGAGTTACTGCATTTAGGCGATTTTAGCTGTGTTTACAAGTTGTTTGGAATTTCAATTGCCTCTGAACTGGCATCTGAACCCATTTGTTTGCGTTCCAAAAAAAGCCTCTAAACCCAACTGCCTGGAAATGACCTTAAACGACCCTGTTTATATGGACTGATAAGATAACATTAAATGAGTTCAGGGGCAGCTGGAAAAAAAAGTCCAAATGCCCCTGAATGTCCGTTTATCAGCCTCAGTGTGCATTAGGCCTTAATAGAGTCTTATAGCCATATCTTAGATAAAGAGAATAATAGAGGTAGAAACACAGGACGGAAGAGGAAAAGATGAGAGAAAGATGGGGGGGAGTTATAATCCCCCTACCAGAGAATCCCAAACACCTCCAGATGATTATGATACAAAATCAATTATATATAAATATATAACTTGTTCTCAAATTTACAAAATAATGTTGCCAGCTCACACCAATTAAGTGAAATCACAACAAGTGCAGCGCAACCAAAGTCTACCATGTACTAAAATCTTAACTAAGAGAAATAATTATAAGCTGTACAAATATGCTCAACATATATATTGTATTACAAAATGTAACGCATATAGGGGGCAGAGCCATGGGCATGACGTCATCCCACGGCTATCTTACTATTGAGCCAAAAGCCTGTATGTGTGTTTGACGCATGCATTTGAGCTAGCACTGGCGGCAGTGCTCTATTTTGTAGGTGCAATATTTATCTTTATTATGTTAAACCTTTTAAGCGGAGAGCATTCGATCTTGTGTGCCTCTCTTTCCATATACATCTGGTATTCCTGAGTGTCTGAGGACTATTTTGAGGAAAAAGGAGTGAGTATTTGCCAAGAGCCATTATCCCTGAAGGGAACATCGATTGCTTTGACCTTCTACTAATGCAAGGGTCATGGCCTTGAGGTGAACGGCCAATTTATATGGGTGGTGGAGACAGAGAGCACTTCTATTATTTGGATTACAGTGTCTCAGTGGTGATTGCACATTTATTGAATGGACTATATATATATATATATATATATATATATATATATATATATATATATATATATATATATATTATTTATTTATTTTTTTCCGTTCATTTTTTATTTTCTTTTTCTTTTTAACAATATACAAAAATTGCCATACAAAAACAGTAAATCCATTTAGATGATTACATACATCTAGATTTCCCTCCCTTCCCAGCACCCACCCGTACCCAACCCCCACTATTATTACTTTATTAACCGGCTTAACGACCGGCTCGCGTACATTTACTGCTGCAGAGTGGCAGTGTAACGCGAATTGCCATCTATAAACAGAGATTATTATTATTTTATTATTATACAGGATTTATATAGCGCCAACAGTTTGCGCAGCGCTTTACAAAATGAAGGCAGACAGTACAGTTGCATCACAATTTGGTACAAGAGGAATCAGAGGGCCCTGCTCGTTAGAGCTTACAATCTAATTCTCAGTTCTGAATCTTGATTGATACAAAAGGTAATAGCTGTGGGGGATGAGCTGATGTAGAAAGTAAGAGAGTATTACAAAGGCTTCTTTAAAGAGAGAGGTTTTCAGGGATCGTCTAAAGATGGATAGATTAGAAGACAGTCGGACAGATTGGGGTAGGGAGTTCCAAAGGATGGGAGAAGCTCTGGAGAAATACTGGAGGCGAGCATGGGAGGAGGTGACAAGGGAGCTAGAGAGCAGGAGGTCTTGGGAGGACCGAAGAGGGAGGCTTGGTTGGTATTTTGAGACTAGTTTAGAGATGTAGCTGGGGGCAGAGTTGTGGATGGCTTTGTAAATTATTGTTAGTACTTTGAATTTTATTCCTTGGGTAAGTGAAAGCCAGTGAAGAGATTGGCAGAGAGGGGTGGAGGACACTCGGCGGTTGGTAAGGTAGAGATGTCTTGCAGCAGCATTCATTATTGACTAAAGGGGAGATAATGTATGCAAAGGTAATCCAATGAGGTGAGAGTTGCAGCAGTTGAGGCAAGAGATAACCAGAGAGTAAATTAGAAGCTTGGTGGTGTCATTGGTTAAAAAGGGGCATATTCTAGCGGTTGCGTAGGCTGAGGCACATGATTTGGACAGGGATTGGATGTGGTCCTGAAAGGACAGTTCAGAGTCTAGGGTTGCCCCTAGCACCCTGGCATGTGGGGGACGCACTAATAGTTGTGCCATTGATCTTAACAGAGAAGTCAGGAGAAGGGGCATGTGGGGGAGGAAATATCATGAGCACATTTTTAGATAGATTCAGTTTGAGGAAGTGCCGTGACATCCAGGCTGATATGTCTGTTAGTAAGGCAGTGATCTGTGAGGAGACTGATGGGGTGAGCTGAGGGGTAGAGAGATAGATTTGGGTCATCAGCATATAAATGATAGCAGAAGCCACGGGAGGTTATCAGCTGACCCAGGGAGGACGTGTAGATTGAGAATAGTAGGGGTCCAAGAACAGAACCTTGGGGTACCCCAAGGATAAGAGAAGTTGGAAAGGAGGAAGTGGAGTTGTAAGTGACACTGAAGGTGCGATGAGATAGGTAAGATTCGAACCAATGGAGAGCACAGCCATGGAGACCAAGCAAATTACATTTTTTGAGGAGGAGTGGGTGATCAACTGTATCAAAGGCAGCGGAGAGGTCCAAGAGTAAGAGTATGGAATAATGACTGTTGGTTTTTGCTGTTAGTAAGTCGTTTGTGAGTTTTAGGAGGGCAGTTTCTGTGGAGTGCTGTGGACGAAATCCAGACTGAAGGGGATCAATAAGGTTGTTTTCAGTGAGGTGGTCACTCAGTCGGTTGTAAACTAAATGTTCAAGGATTTTGGAGGCAAAAGGAGTAAGGAGATGGGTCTTAGGTTGTTAAGATTGGTGGGGTCCAGTGTGGCCTTATTTGGTATGGGAGTGACTAGTGCATGTTTTAGAGGGTTGGGGAAGATGCCAGTAGAGAGGGATAGGTTGAAGATATGAGTTAAAGAGTGTAGGATAGAGTCAGAGGGTGACTCTAGTAGTTGAGAAGAAATGGGGTCCAGGGGGCAGGAGGTTAGGTAGGTGTTAGAGAGAAGTTTAGTGACTTCCTCTATAGTAGCTGGGTTAAACGAGAGTATTGATTGTGCAGGAGGACAAAGAGTGTGAGGGGAGTGAGAAATCTGTAGAGAGGAGATCTCGAGACAAATTGTACCAATCTTATTTTTAAAGTAATTTGCAATCTCCTGGGCAGTGAGTAAGTTAGTGGGTGGAGGTAATGGAGGACGAAGTAGAGCGTTAATGGTAGAAAAGAGTTAACGGGGGCTCCGTGAGAGGTTGTTGATAAGAGTGATAAAGTAGGTCTGTTTGGCAGTGTGGAGGCAGGAATGGTATTGTTGGAAGGCAGATTTATATTGGTTGAAATCTTGCTGTGACTTAGTCTTACGCCACAGACGCTCAAGAGTGCAGCTCTTTTTTCTAAAGCTTCTGGTATCGTCTGTCTGCCAGGGTTATAGCGGTCGGGTAGCGGTAGCTGCCTTTTTAAATCAGACTAGCAATGGCAAAGCTCTGTACGGATGCACTGCTGGATTCTCTGAACTAAAATCATCTGTGGGAACTTTTATTTATTTATTTGACAGTCACGTCGTCAAGAGAGCATTTGATTCTATCCTTCTTGTACTCCTTTATGATACTGACCACATGGGAGAGGCAGCATTCTTGAAAGACAGAAGACCTGTTATGTATTAAGAGACAAATGTTGTGACCTCTGGGAGGTCAAAGAATTGAGGTGAGAGGCCAGTGTTATCAGTGGTGGGCTGCACTTGTGACACCTATTAATGATAAGTGAGTTGCACCTTGCCCCCCACAGTGGCTTTCTTCAAGAACCCAGTCTGAGTTGATAAAATCTATAAGAGTTGTTTTATGAACATTATAAAGTGACCTCAGTGAGGTTGTAAGGCTTGAGTTAGTGGCGGCGTGCACAGTGAAAATACTTTAATACCCTACTCTGCCGTATCAACTCTGTCTTGTTAAGATTGTGTTCTTAAAGGCGCTCCACATTTTATAATTTTTATAATTTGTAGCTGTCCGGGCCTGATTCTGTGTGTAGTGAGGGGGGCCAAGGTATCTTGGTGGATGACAGTGAGCTGTTGTATAGAAGTGGCCAGGTCGGGGCAGGACAAGAATGAGATTTTGTTGTACAGACAATCTGTAGCAGAAAAAAGAACAGAAGGGTTAAGATGGCGAAGGTATCTATGGGTAATTGTTTGGTAGCTGGAAGGCAAGGAGGAGAAAGACAAGGAGAGAGTGAAACTAATAAGGTGGTGATCAGAGAGAGGAAAAGCAATGTTGGAGAGGTTGCACGGAGTGCATAGGTATGAGAATATGAGGTCAAGGCAGTTGCCATCAGAGTGAGTAGAAGCATGTGTCCATTGTTTTAGGTCAAAAGAGGAGGTTAACCTCAAAACGTTAGAAGTAGCAGGAGTGTTAAGATTAGCAGGGCTGTTGAAGTCGCCAAGAATGATTGTTGGAATTTCAGAAGAAAGAAAGTAGGGTAGCCAGGCAGAGAAGTCGTGAAGGAAGCTTGATACCGGTCCAGGAGGCCGATAGATCACAGCAATTCTCAGTGAAACTGGAGAAAATAGACGAATACAGTGAGCTTCAAATGAGGAGAGGGACAGAGAGGGGGTGGATGAAGAACTTGAACAGTGCTTTGAGGGAATAGGAGGAATCCAACACCCCCTCCATTTTGTCCACTAAGCTTGGGAGAGTGAGTCCACAGGAGGCCACCATGGGAGAGGGCAGTCGAGGAAGAAAAGTCAGAATCTTGAAGCCAGGTCTCCGTAATTGCAAGTAGGTTGAAGGAGTTTGTGATGAATAGGTCATGGACGGTGTGATGATATCACACGTGAGGCACGCAGGAAGGGAGACTGACTCCATATTGGAAGGGGAGCTACTATACTGGCTGTTAAGTTTTTTGTTTCTCTCCTTCTAACATGGCAATTTGAACAACATTCCTCATTTACATCCCCCCTCCTTTTCTGGCCAGATCAACTTCAAAGGGGCATCTGGACAAGCCAGAAAAGATATCTGTCTGTGGTTGTCTTTTCTTGAAGGTGATTGTTTATCTTAAACAAATATACAACAAACTGATGTGGGATATGCAACACTGTAAATCACCCCCAGGAATCCTGACCCTTTCAGGAACTTTGGAACAACATGAGAAGGTAGAAAAACTTACATACAGTCATAACTTCCGTCATATGTATGCCATAGTGATAAAACATACATATTTGAATGTAGAATTTCGGCCCAGATAATTCAAGTATAAACATTCACCCCTTGTTACCCAAGGAGGGATAGAACTAGTCTATTCCCTCCCCAGGGTCCTAGAAGGTCTCAGAACTCTCATGTTTGGAGTCATTTGAAAGCTTTAGGCAAGCTGAAATGAAATTTCTTACTGGAACATGTGCCAGGCGGTCCAATGACAAGTTATGGTTTTCATAATCCATGCATGATTATGCTGCATGTCTCGTAACGGCCCGCCCTGGACATTTTCTAAGAACACACCTTCTTATACGATTGGCCAGAAGGGTATGACTCCACCCCTGGTGATACAGAGAAAAAGGACTGTCAAGATCAATGGGCATCTTACCATCAATGAACAACTTCAGAGAACCAGGAAATCATCTTTGAAACACTGATTAGGCACGGACATTTCAAATGCAGGTATTGTTTTCCATTCTGTTCCTTTGCTGTAAATTTGTCTCAATCTTGCAACCTTCTTTTATTTTTCTGTAAATATTTTACTACACCTAAAACTTTACCTTTTCATTATTAAACCTTATTTTGAAAAGTGTTAATTTTGCCCCTACAGCTCTTAATGCAACTGTTACGAATCTGTTCCTTTGAAGAGCGCTACTGTTTTAAAATAACGCATCTGAATATATCTGCCTGCGGTGACAGTGTGTGTACAGGCGGTTATTCTAAAATACTGGTATTGCTAACATACGGGTCTTCTGGCCGGCATCCAGAAGGGGTGGCAGTGAAAGGGTTAATTGTTTGAATTAGCCCGGTAACAATCGCTCTCAGGCAGCTGACACTTAGTGGTCCCGCAAACTGGGAAATCTTTGTGCTGAAAGCAGCTGAGAGTGGCATTGTTACGTTCATGACAAGTGCGGTTATCACGTACCTGGTGGTGGAGTCTGCAATTGCTGGGGATAGCCTCTCTTACAATCCTGTCTCAGGAACCCTTGATGTAGTGAACAGAAGGTTCGAGAGTGCAGAATGGCACGAGTGCTTGACAGGAACACTGGTGTGATGGTCACAGGCAGGGCTGGAGATGCAGCTTGATGGAGTAGCAGAGAAACCCCAGGAAAAGCTGACGATAGCCCCATCCGGCTAGAACAAGCCGGTGATGCTGGATGAGAAGGCCAGGAACAGATCGGATCAGACAGCAGGCAGGCGGATCAGGAACTTGAGAAGCAGGCAGAAGAATAGTAAGGCACAGGCCGGGCCGGCAACGGGCGGGCATCGTGGTACCAAGGAGTAGGCTAGAGAATGGTCAGGGAAGCCAGAGGTCAGGACAGGCGGATAGCAGCAGAATCAGGATCCAGCCAATGGATCAAGGAGACATGAACAGCAGGTAGATGGGAAGCAGGAATCACAGGAACGTTGTAGACCAGACGGCATTGAACTCATGTCACTGCTCAGTTAAAATAGCCCCATTGGCAAACAATTACGAGTGGGTGTGCGCTCCTCCCGGTCCCGCATGCGCACAAACGTTCTTACCGCTGAACGTTCGTTCCTGCCTGCACACGGTCACACAGGCTCTACGTCTTTCTTGACATTGCCCCCCCCCCAATGGGCAGCCTCCAGATGTCCAACCGGGCTAGCTTCCCAGGGTGGAACCTCTTGAATGCCTGAATTAGTCTCTTGGCATGAATATTACTTTCTGGTTCCCATGAATTATCTTCAATACCATTCCCTTTCCATTTGATGAGATACTGAACCAGATTGAACTGATTGCCCCTCTATCTGCAGTCCAGGATGGCCTCTATCTCAAATTCTTCTTCACCATCCACCAACCCTGGTTCAGGTGGGCTGGTCCTCCGACCTGGAACCGGGTCAGGCACCGCAGGTTTCAATAGAGAAACATGGAATACTGGATGGATCTTCATGGACTCTGGTAACTCCAACTCATAGGCCACACTGTTAATTCTCTTCTTGACTGGAAATGGACCCACAAATCTTGGCCCCAGCTTCTTTGATGGGCAGGCCAGTCTGAGGTTTGCCGTAGACAACCAGACCAATTTGCCTGGTTCCAAGACCAATTCTCCCCGTTTCTTCCTATCAAAAATCCTCTTATTGTTCTCCTGAGCTTTTAACATGGTTTCCTGCCTTTCTTGTACGGCTGGTACCAAACTTTCAGAAAAGACATCGGGAAGAAAGGATGGATGGAAGCCGTGATTGTCAAAAAACGGGGACTGATTGGTTTCAGTGTGTACAGAGTTATTGTATGCAAATTCCGCTAATGGTAGTAGTGACAGCCAATCATCCTGAGAGAAGGAGGAAAAACAACGCAGGTATTGCTCCAAGATCTGATTAGTTCTCTCAGTTTGGCCATTAGTCTGCGGGTGATAGGCTGACGAGAAGGAGAGTTTAATCTTTAGAATCTCACACAAGGCCTTCCAGAACTTGGAAGTAAATTGTACCCCTCAGTCAGACACGATATTGGTTGGAACCCTGTGGAGCCTTACGACCTCCTTGATGAAAGCTCTTGCGGTTTCGGGGGCCGAGGGCGTGCCTTTCATTGGTACAAAATGTGCCATCTTAGTAAATCGGTCGACTATCACAAAGATGGTGGAGTACCCTTCAGATGGGGGTAATTCTACAATGAAATCGACCAAAATCATCCTCCAGGCTCACTCAGGTACCCGAAGAGGCTTCAACAGACCCCAGGCTTTGGACCTGCTGCTCTTACTTCAGGCGCAGGTGGTACAGGATTCCACATATCTTTTACAGTCCTTGCCCATCTGTGGCCACCAGAATGTGTGCTGAAGTAATTCAGAAGTCTTATGGACCCCAAAATGCCCTGCTAGTTCATGGTCATGGCAAAGTCCAAGAACAATGACTCGCACCTCCTCGGGCACAAAGATCTTGTCATCATGCCATAGTAGGTCATCTTTCCATTTAAAGTCTATCCCTGAAAAGTGGGATCACCTACTGAGGCTTGTTTGATCTGGGACAGCAAATCTTCCTGGAGTAGCAGAAAATTCCCAGCAGACAGGATGTTGTCAGGAGGTGATGGGTCTTCAGATTCATTGTACACGTGGGACAGCGCATCTGGTTTGATGTTCTTTGACCCGGGCCTGTATGTAATGTGGAAGGTGAATCTCGAAAAGAAGAGTGCCCATCTGGCCTGGCATGGTTTCAGTCTTTTGGCCGATCTTAAATATTCGAGATTCTTATGGTCCGTATAGATCAAGATTGGATGAGCAGCTCCTTCCAACAAATATCTCCACTCCTCCAAAGCGCAAATGGCCAAATGGCATTACCAAATATTTGTAATGCCCAAAACAAGTTCGAAAGGCAGTTTTCCGCTCGTCACCCTCACGGATGCTACCAGGTTGTAGGCACCATGGAGGTCCAGCTTTGTGCATATGACTGCCGTCCTGAGGCGCTGTAAGAGTTAAGGAACCAATGGAATGGGGTAGCGGTTCTTGATGGTCATTTTATTCACCTCTCGGTAGTCGATGCAGGGTCGTAGAGTATGGTCTTTTTTTTCTACGAAGAAGATACCTGCATCGGCTGGAGATGTGGAGGGATGGATGAACCCCTTTCTCAAGTTGTCATCAATGTAAGTCTTAAGTGCGCCGAGTTCCGATTCGGAAAGTGGAAAGATTCTCCCGAAAGGAACTTCAGCACCAGGCAACAGTTCGATGGGGCAGTCATATGGCCTGTGAACAGGAAGAGTCTCTGCTCCCTTCTTGCTGAACACATCCAGGAAGGAATGGTATACTGTGGGAACAAGCTGATGGGCTTTGGAGTCCGGGTTGTCGTCCAGGCACAGCAGAGTGGAAGCTTGGTGCATGTTCTCCGGGAGACAGTTCTGGAGGCAGTATGGTGACTGTAATTTAATCCTGCCTGTGACCCAGTCAATATGAGGATTGTGAGCTTGCAGCCAGGGCACGCCGAGGATAACTGGAAACAGAGGTGAAGTAATAATGTCCAAACGCAACAGTTCTTGGTGTTCATCTGAGATGGAGGCAGGCAGGGGAACTGTCTGGTGGGTTACTGGCCCAGATTTTATAACTGTCACATCGGCCAGATGGACTGCCATTCCTTGGGCCTTGGCTTGCAAGGGAATCTGGTGTTTAGTGGCAAAAGCAGAGTCCATAAAACAACTGCAAGCTCCAGAGTCAATAATGGTGGGAACTTGAATATTTCTTCCTGGAAGATGAAATGAAACTGGTAAACTGATGTGAGTGGAGTTGCTGGAAATGGGGGGTGAGACTTCGGGGGCAATGGTCATACATTTATGGAGCTTTGCAGGGCAAGTCCTCACATAATGTCTAGGTTCACCACAATACAGGCAGAGATTGTACATCCGTGTGCGTTGGCGCTCCTCAGCCGATAGGGATGGGCGGAGGAGTCCCAGTTGCCTAGGCTCTGGCATGTCTAAAGGTGCGGCAGTGGATGAAGGTGATATCGAGCTGGTGCAGCTGGAGACTCGGGTTGACACCCATGTGTGTCTAGGGCCTGCTCGTCTCTCAGATCTTCATTTCCGAAGACGCCGATCTATTTGTATGGACAGATTAACCACTTGACCACTGGGCACTTAAACCCCCTTAACAACCAGACCAATTTTCAGCGCTCTCACATTTTGAAAGACAATTACTCAGTCATGCAGCACTTTACCCATATGAAATTTGCATCCTTTTTTTCACACAAATAGAGCTTTCTTTTGGTGGTGTTTAATCATTGCTGGGTTTTTTATTTTTTGCGCTATAATTAAAAAAAGACCGAAAGTTTTGTAAAAAAATGAATTTTTCTTCGTTTCTGTTATAAAATTTTGCAAATTAGTAATTTTTCTTCATAAATATTGGTCAAAATTTATACTGCTACCTATCTTTGGTAAAAAAAAAAACAAATTAGTGGATATTATTCGGTCTTTGTGAAAGTTATAGAGTCTACAAGCTATGGTGCCAATCATTGAAAATTGATCACACCTGATGTACTGACGGCCTATCTCATTTCCTGAGACCCTAACAAGCCAGGAAAGTACAAATACCCCCCAAATGACCCCTTCTTGGAAAGTAGACATCCCAGGGCATTTAGTAAGAGTTATGGTGAATTTTTTGAAGTTGTAATTTTTTCCCACAATTCTTTGCAAAATGACATTTTTTTTTAATTATTTTTTTCCCCAAAATTGGGGGTTATTTCTCACACCCAGCACATGCATACCACAAATTACACACCAAAACACATTCTACTACTCCTCCTGAGTATGGCAATACCACATGTGTGAGTCTTTTACACAGCCTGGCCACATGTAGGGAGCGCCATCAGGCGTTCTAAGAGCATAAATTACACACATCATTTCTTGACTACCTCTTGCACTTTTGAAGGTCCTGGAGCACCAGGACAATGGAAACGCCCAAAAAATGACCCCATTTTGGAAAGTAAATACCCCAATTATGTATATTCTATGAGGCATAATGAGTCTTTTGAACATGTCATTTTTTCCACAAGTTTTTGGAAAATGTGGAAAGAAAATGAAAACGCATTTTTTTTTTTTTGCACAAAGTTGTCCATTTATACAATATTTCTAACACACAGCATGTACCTAGCAAAAATGATACCCCAAAATATATTCTGCTACTCCTCCCGAGTATGGC
>BLSH010451944.1:92809-117837 GCA_018402905.1 Glandirana rugosa
TTTTTTTTTTTACGCAAAAGTAAAAGAAAGGTGTAAAAGGTTTTTGAACACTCTCACACCCAGCACATGCATACCACAAATTACACACCAAAACACATTCTACTACTCCTCCTGAGTATGGCAATACCACATGTGTGAGTCTTTTACACAGCCTGGCCACATGTAGGGAGCGCCATCAGGCGTTCTAAGAGCATAAATTACACACATCATTTCTTGACTACCTCTTGCACTTTTGAAGGTCCTGGAGCACCAGGACAATGGAAACGCCCAAAAAATGACCCCATTTTGGAAAGTAAATACCCCAATTATGTATATTCTATGAGGCATAATGAGTCTTTTGAACATGTCATTTTTTCCACAAGTTTTTGGAAAATGTGGAAAGAAAATGAAAACGCATTTTTTTTTTTTGCACAAAGTTGTCCATTTATACAATATTTCTAACACACAGCATGTACCTAGCAAAAATGATACCCCAAAATATATTCTGCTACTCCTCCCGAGTATGGCGATACCACATGTGTGACACTTTTACACAGCCTGACCACATACAGAGGCCCAACATGCAGGGAGCACCGTCAGGTGTTCTAGGGGCATACATTTAGAATCTAATTTGACCATCTTTTACACTATTGTGAGGCAATGTGGTGGCATGGATAGGCACTGTAGTGGCAAAGATGGGCTGGGTGAGCATGGATGGATGGCTGGGTGAGCATGGATGGATGGATGGGTGAGCACGGCTGGGTGGGTGAGCATGGATGGATGGCTAGGTGAGCATGGATGGATGGCTGGGTGAGCACGGCTGGGTGGGTGAGCATGGATGGATGGCTGGGTGGGTGAGCATGGATGGATGGCTGGGTGAGCATGGCTGGGTGGGTGAGCATGGATGGATGGGTGAGCATGGATAGGTGAGCATGGATGGATGGGTGAGTGCGCACGGCTGGGTGGGTAAGCATGGATAGATGGCTGGGTGAGCACAGGTGGGTGGGTGAGCATGAATGGATGGCTGGGTGAGCACGGATGGGTGGGTGAGCATGGATGGATGGCTGGGTGAGCATGGATGGATGGCTGGGTGAGCATGGATGGATGGCTGGGTGAGCACGGCTGGGTGGGTGAGCATGGATGGATGGCTGGGTGAGCACGGCTGGGTGGGTGAGCATGGATGGATGGGTGAGCATGGATGGATGGGTGAGCATGGATGGGTGAGTGCACACGGCAGGGTGGGTGAGCATGGATGGATGGATGGGTGACCACGGCTGGGTGGATGAGCACAGATGGATGGCTGGGTGAGCATGGATGGATGGGTGAGCATGGATGGATGGGAGAGCATGGATGGATGGGTGAGCATGGATGGATGGATGGATGGATGAGCATGAATGGATGGATGGATGGGTGAGCATGGATGGATGGATGGTTGAGCACGGCTGGGTGGGTGAGCATGGATGGATGGATGGGTGAGCTCGGCTGGGTGGGTGAGCATGGATGAGCATGCATGGCTGGATGGGTGAGCACGGATGGATGGGTGAGGATGGGTGAGCATGGATGGATGGGTGAGGATGGGTGAGCATGGATGGATGGATGGGTGGGTGAGGATGGATTGGGTGAGGATGGGTGGGTGAGGATGGGTGGGGGGTGGATGGATGGGTGAAGATGGCTGGGTGGGTGGTGGATGGCTGGGTGATTGATGGCTGGGTGGGGGGTAAATGGATGGTGCGGTTGCTAACTATCACTAAGCAGCTATGTGGGCATTACACATCGCCCACAGCACTGCAGCACCTCCTCTCTCCCCCCTCTCTCCTCTCGCAATGCACCGATCGGTGCAGAGAGGAGAGAGAAAAGCCGGCACTTCCGCCGGCTTGTTTACGTGTGACCACGCCGTCATTTGACGGCGCGATCACATGGTAAAAGGCCGCTCACAGTGGCCATGCACCGCGATTCGTGATCAGTCGGGTCCCCCGGACCCGACGGTCACGGATGTTCCCGTGTGCGCGCCCCAGGGGGCGCGCGGGAAGCGCGATCCTGGGTGGACATCAATAGACGTCCTCCCAGAATTAAGCAACCACCCTGTAGACGTCTTTTGTCTATAGGGCGGTTGTTAAGTGGTTAATGAGGGCGTCTAATGACTGGGGAACCCCGACTCGACCCAACTTCATCTTTTAAAGCCTCAGAAAGTCCAAGCCGAAACTGGTAGCACAGAGCAGCGTCGTTCCAGTTAGTATCGGAACTCCAACGCCTGAATTCAGAGACATAGTCCTCCGCTGCTCTGCGCCCCTGCTGTAGAGCGTGCAAGGCGGCCTCCGCGGTGGCAGACTGATGCAGGTCTTCATAAAGCTGGGACATTGCGTGGAAGAAGGAGGCCAGATCAGCCAGAGATGCAGCCTTTTGCTCCAGGAGGCGATGGGTCCAGGATTGTGGCTCCCCTTGCAGCAAAGAAATGACGAATTCCACTTGTGGTTTCAAGAAAGAAAGTCCGTGGCTGCAAAGCAAAGTAAAGTTCGCAAGCATTGCGGAAGGCTCGAAATTCGCTGCGTGCACCACTGAATTTCTCAGGCATGGGGACCCTGGCCTCAGGAGGCAGCATAACCACAGTAGGAGCTGTAGAGGTGCTGGTGGAAGAGGTGGAGCCCCTAGTTCCAGTCGTGGAGTATGCAGGAAGCTCCAGGACCCGTTCTTCCACGCGAGTATAGTCCTCCTGCAGATGCTTGACTGTTTGGGTCAGACTGGCCAGGTGCTGATACAGATCGTCCATTGGGGAGGTCCCCTGCGCAGACTCCGACATGGCCATCTGGTATTGTCACGTACCTGGTGGTGGAGTCTGCAATTGCTGGGGACAGCCTCTCTTACAATCCTGACTCAGGAACCCCTGATGTAGTGAACAGAAGGTTCAACAGTGCAGAATGGCACGAGTGCTTGACAGGAACACTAGTGCGATGGTCACAGGCAGGGCTGGAGATGCAGCTTGATGGAGTAGCAGAGGAGCCTCAGGAACAGCTGACGATAGCCCCGTCCGGCTAGACCAAGCAGGTGATGCTGGATGAGAAGGCCAGGAACAGACCGGATCAGACAGCAGGCAGGCGGATCAGGAACTTGAGAAGCAGGCAGAAGAATAGTCAGGCACAGGCCGGGCCGGCAACGGGCGTGCATCGTGGTACCAAGGAGTAGGCAAGAGAATGGTCAGGGCAGGCGGATAGCAGCAGAATCAGGATCAAGCCAATGGATCAAGGAGACAGGAACAGCAGGTAGATGGGAAGCAGAAATCACAGGAATGTTGTAGACCAGACGGCATTGAACTCATGTCACTGCTCAGTTTAAATAGCCCCATTGGCGCCAAGAACAATTACGAGTGGGGGTGCGCTTCTCCCGGTCGCGCGTGCGCATGAACGTTTCGTACCGCTGAACGTTCATTCCTGCCTGCGCACGGGCACACGGGCTCTATGTCTTTTCCTGACAGCGGTATTGGATCAGGGGGGTCCTCGGTTGTCGGTCGGTGAGGAGGGCAGCGATGCCCTCGTTCATCACATACTGGTTGGCAGAGGTCGGATAGTTTCGCCTTAAGAGCATTCAGTGCATTGTTAGGAATTAGGAAGGATTAATGAAGGATTGTAACCTTTTTGGAAACAGTCCTTAGAGACAAGCTGGTGCATATGTTTTTTTTTGTTTTTAAAGAGACATACAGCAACAACTCCTTTCTATCTCTGCTTTCTGTTCTCTGTTTTTTGCTTGCAAAATGTCTGAGCCATCACTGCATAAGAAGATGAACAAAGATGAACTGACTACTGAGTGTACAACAAGAGGCCTTGACCTCAGTAACAAAACTTGTAAAGACACGATAAAGGCCCTACAGGAGTATGATATCCGAGCAGACCTGGACTCGGGGGAACATGAAACTGAAGGGGTTCCCAATACTCTAGAGCCAAGTGGTTCAGACTCCACGACCTCACAGGATGAGCAAACAGGGACTGAAACGGGAATACTACTGATTGTCCCTTCTGGGCCACAGCCGGAGCAGGAGCAGGCTAGCCCCAGATTGCCTGCAAACAGCAGAGGCTCTCAAATGCAAGAAACACTCCAGCGCATCAGTGAAACGGATCCTATGATTTACCTGCAGTTTCTGGAACGTCAAGCTGAGAGAGAGGAACGCCGGGCTGAGAGAGAGGCTGCGCAGAAGGAGGCTGATCATCGGCACCAATTGGAGATGTTGAGGCTCCAATAGCAGCAACGACAGGGTCAGAACCTCGGATCCCTAGAGCACAGGGACACCTCTCTGCCTGCAAGCCCAGCTGCTAAATTTCCAGTCATGGACAAGGACAGTGACAGTGACGTGTATCTACTGTTGTTTGAAAAACTTGCCGTCAGTACCATTTGCCCCACACAATGGGCTCGGTACCTGACACCAGGGCTACGAGGCAAGGCACTGGACATGTATGTGGACCTGCCAGAGGAGCAGGATGAAGATTACGAAGCCATAGGCAGCAATCATTCAGAAGTATTGATTAACCCGTGAAGTATACCGAAAAACGGTTTAGGTCCCTGCAAAAAGGGCCTGGGGACTCTTATATGGATGTGGTAAGCTGTTTACGTATCGCATTCTAACAGTGGACTAGGGGCCTGAAAGCCACTTGAGGCCCTGGAAGATCTCATGATTGAAGATCAGCTCCTGCACATCTGTCCTCCAGACGTCAGACGGGTTTGTGCTAGAGCGGAAGCCCGGTTCTGCTAAAGCCGCAGCAGACCTGGCCGATACCTTAGTCAGTACTCGGGTATCGGACCATAGCAAAGCTCCACCGAATGGCTGGAAAGGGGGAAAATCGCATGCGGCGACCCCTCCCCTCCTCAGCGGTCTGAAACTGCAGTCCCTGGCGTCAAACCCTCCCTGACTGATAACTGCAGGTGTTACACCTGTGGCAAGCCTGGCCATCTGCGAACACAGTGCCCGGAGCAGAAGAAGATGACATCATCTGGCCACAAGGCCAGCAACCCTTCCGCTGTGCTGTTTGTCAGTGGGAGACCTCAAGGATCCAATGCCGACTTGCAGCCAGTCATCGTGGGTCATTGGACTGTAACAGGTCTCTGGGACACCAGAGCTGAAGTCACCTTGGTCAGACCGGAGGTGATAGAAGAAACGGACATCATCCCGAGAAGTTCCTCACCAGAGTTGGGGGAACCCGCTCCCGCGTACCCCGGGCCTATGTGTACATTGATTGGGGTGCTGGGAGTGGGATGAGAGAGGTGGGAGTTTCTGAGTAGATTCCCACTGCTGTGTTGCTGCGTGCTGACTTGGGGACCCTTGTCTCCTACTGTGCCCCTGCTGAGGACACCCCCTCGGAAACCTCTGGACTCCCTAAGGTACTGTGTGCAGATGTGGGTATGATATCTGGGCAACCGGGGAGGGGGAAGTGGAAATGCAAGTGGAAAAGGAGAAGAGACACAGTTGAATGTAAATGTAAATGATGTAGGTGTCAATGATGTCACACGTATACCTGTTGAATGTAGTGTTGATAATGATGACAATGTATTACCAATACTGGTGGTCACTTGCAGTGCTGCAAGGGCTGCAGTGGTAAAGGCCAGGGTTGCCGGAAAGCAGGAGGAGGTCTCTGGGCCCTCTCCATGTTCCGACCCAGTGGGCTCTATCTCTGTTGGGCCTCAGCAGCTGTCCTCGTTTGCCACAGGACTGCTGGCTGGGACTTGTGTTTCAGCCTTTGCAGCAGCACTACATATAGACCCAATGCTGGCACAACTCAGGAGTTTAGCTGACAGCCCACCTGCAGTGAATGACAAACAAAAGATTTACTGGGACAAAGGAAAGCTGTACAGGGAGAGTTTGTCTGCAAGGGAAAACACAGCTGACTTCAGAAGCCGGCAGCTGGTGGTCCCAAGCCAATTCAGGGGACAGCTCTTAAAAGTGGCCCACGAGATCCCCCTAGCAGGTCACTTGGGGATAACTATGAGCCGGGGGCGATTAATACATAACTTTTATTGGCCCACCATGCTGACAGACGTAGCTGAATACTGTTGATCCTGTGATACCTGCCAGCGAGTTGGCAAGGTAGGAGATGTACACAGGGTTCCGTTAAAACCTTTGCCTGTGATTGATGAACCTTTTAAGAGGGTAGCAGTGGATATTGTTGGACCCCCAGCTATCCCCAGCAGTTCAGGCAAACGTTTTATCCTGACAGTTGTTGACTATGCCACACGTTACCCAGAGGCGGTGGCTCTCTCCTCCCTCTGTGCAGACAAGGTTGCTGATGCTCTGCTGGGAATCTTAACAAGACTGGGTTTCCTAGGCCAAGCTCATTAGCGATCAAGGCCCTCAGTTTGTGTCTGACTTGATGCACACTCTCTGTCAGACAATACAGATCACGCATATTATGGCCAGTCCTTACCATCCACAAACTAATGGCTTGTGCGAGCGTTTCAATGGTACCCTGAAACAAATGCTGCGCACCTTTGTTAAGTCCCAGGGTAAGGACTGGGAAAGGTACCTGCCTCATCTGCTGTTTGGTTACCGAGAGGTGCCCCAGGAGTCCACAGGTTTCTCGCCATTTGAGCTGTTGTATGGACAAAGGTTTATAGGACCCCTGGACCCAATCCGGGAGACCTGGGAGGACAAGGTCTCTGACCCAGAGGTCTCTGTGGTGGATTACGTCCTGAGATTCCGGGATAAAATGGAGACGTTGGTGGGGATTGTGCGGGAAAACATGACCCAGACCAGACAGAAAAATTGGTATGATCGCAATGCTAGGGAGTGGGCATGCAACGTTGGGCAGCTGGTGTATGTTCTGCTCCCCTTGCGGCAGAACAAACTCCAGGCTGCATGGGAACGCCCGTACCCCATTACCCAGCGTTTGAATGACATTACTTACCTAGTCCAGTTGGGAGAAGGGAGTAGACGGCAGAAGGCCTTCCATGTGAACATGATTAAAGCCCATCATGAGCGCACAACCTATGCCATGCCGGTCTGAGCCTGAAGAGGCTGACCCACTCCTAGACTTGTTAGCTGACACCAGGGAGGTCAACTCCGACCTCCTGATAAACCCCAACCTTACCCCCGCACAGGTACCTGGGCTGAAGGACGTGCTGGCAGTCCATGGGAGCCGGTTTACGGGGAAACCGGAGTGGACGGACCTTGCTGTCCATCAGGTGGACACTGGGGCACATCCCCCCATTAAATAGTTGACCTATCACGTCTCTCTGGAGGTGCTGGATGACATGAAGGGTGAGGTGGAGGAGATGCTGCAGCTGGGGGTAATTCGGAGGTCCCACAGTGCTTGGGCGTCCCCAGTGGTCATGGTCCCCAAAAAGGTTCAGACGACCAGGTTCTGTGTGGACTACCGAAAGCTGAATGCAATCACCACTGCAGATGCCTACCCCATGCCTCGGATCGATGAGTTGTCGGATAGGCTGGCGGCGGCCCGCTGTATCACGATCATGGATCTGAGCAGAGGGTACTGGCAAATTCATCTGGCCCCTGAAGCTCGGGAAAAGTCAGCCTTCATCATCCCCTTTGGCTTGTTCAAATTTAACATCATGCCGTTTGGGATGAAGAACGCCCCAGCTACCTTCCAGAGGGCCATGAATGACTTACTGGAGGGGATGGAAACCTTTGCCGTGGCTTACCTGGACGACATTGCGGTGTTCAGCCCTACCTGGGAGGAACACTTGGTGCACCTGTCACGGGTGCTGGACCAACTGACAGCTGCCAATCTGACTGTCAAGCCCAGCAAGTGTCAGATCGGCATGACAGATGTCCAGTACCTGGGACCCCAGGTGGGAGGAGGCACTCTAAGATCTGAGACAGGGAAGGTGGAGGCCATACTGGCCTGGCCAACCTCTCAAACCAAGAAACAGGTTATGTCATTCTTGGGAACAGCTGGCTACTATAGGAAATTTGTAAGTAACTATAGTAGCCTGGTAAAACTTTTGACTGACCTAACCAAGAAGAAACTGCCCAATGTGGTGTCCTGGACACCAGAATGTGAGAGGGCATTTCAGGTCCTGAAGGAGGCACTGGCGAGCGCCACTGTGCTACAGGCTCCCGACTTCACACGCCGTTTCTTAGTGCAGACTGATGCCTCTGCCTATGGGTTGGGTGCAGTCCTGAGCCAAGTGGATGACACCGGAGAGGAACACCCCATCCTCTACCTGAGCCAGAAACTGCTTCCCAGGGAAGTAGCCTACGCTCCGATCAAAAAGGAATGTCTCGCGATCGTGTGGGTTCTCCAGAAGCTGCAGACGTACCTTTATGGGAGGCACTTCATGGTGATCACCGATCACTATCCCTTGAGCTGGCTGAATCGTGTTGTTGGGGAGAATGGTAAGCTCCTTCGTTGGAGCTTAATCCTTTAGCAATATGATTTCACCATCCAGCACAAGAAAGGCAGCGCCCATGGGAATGCTGATGGTCTGCCCCGCCAAGCTGAGCCCGTAGGCATGGATTGCGTCAGGACGGGAATCGCGTTCCCCTCCCATGCAACCACCTAAGGTGGGAGATGTGATGATATCACACGTGAGGGGAGCTACTTTGCTGGCTGTTAAGTTTTTTGTTTCTCTCCTTCTAACATGGCAGTTTGAACAACATTCCTCATTTACATCCCCCCTCCTTTTCTGGCCAGATCAACTTCAAAGGGGCATCTGGACAAGCCACAAAAGATATCTGTCTGTGGTTGTCTTTTCTTGAAGGTGATTGTTTATCTTAAACAAACATACAACAAACTGATGTTGGATATGCGACACCGTAAATCACCCCCAGGAATCCTGACCCTTTCAGGAACTTTGGAACAACATGAGAAGGTAGAAAAACTTACATACAGTCATAACTCCCATTATATGTATGCCATAGTGATAAAACATACATATTAGAATGTAGAATTTCAGCCCGGATAATTTAAGTATAAACATTCACCCATTGTTACCCAAGGAGTGATAGAACTAGTCTATTCCCTCCCCGGGGTCCTAGAAGGTCTCAGAACTCTCATGTTTGGAGTCATTTGAAAGCTTTAGGCAAGCTGAAATGAAATTTCTTACTGGAACATGTGCCAGGCGGTCCAATGACAAGTTATGGTTTTCATAATCCATGCATGATTATGCTGCATGTCTCGTAACGGCCCACCCTGGACATTGTCTAAGAACACGCCCTCTTATACGAATGGCCAGAAGGGTATGGCTCCACCCCTGGTGATTCAGAGAAAAGGGACTATATTTATACAAAAACCAGCGCCTACCCTATTTGTGTTATAAATTAAAACGTGCTTGTGAACATACATGTATGTATGTGTGCCCACTGGGGTTGCACACACACGTACCGCATGGGGCAGCTGCCCTCAGATAAACATCTGCTATAAATATGAATGGATTAGTAGTGGGTAGCGCCTCCGTTCACTTTTACAAGTAAATAATACACAAATGTATACCAAATAGCATATGTGATCAAATAAATAAATCAATATTAAATGGTGCTCAAAACTGTATAAATTAATGTAAGTCCATTTGTGATCAGATGACAAAACAATTATAGTCCATATTATCAACAAACTTAAATAATAAACTCAAGAAGTAGAAAGTGTCTCTAATCTGTGTTACAAAATTATTTGTGCAAAATTATGTATATGGGAACCAAAGTTCTTCCAAAGTGACAAAGTGCTTGAAAAGTGCTCCTTAAACTGCATGAGCACCATTTAATATTGATTTATTTATTTGATCACATATGCTATTTGGTATACATTTGTGTATTATTTACTTGTAAAAGTGAACGGAGGCGCTACCCACTACTAATCCATTTATATTTATAGAGAAAAAGGACTGTCAAGATCAATGGGCAGTTCTCATCTTACCATCAATGAACAACATCAGAGAACCAGGAAATCATCTTTGAAACACTGATTAGGCACGGACATTTCAAATGCAGGTATTTTTTTCCATTCTGTTCCTTTGCTGTAAATTTGTCTCAATCTTGCAACCTTCTTTTATTTTTCTGTAAATATTTTACTGCACCTAAAACTTGACCTTTTCATTATTAAACCTTATTTTGAAAAGTGTTAATTTTGTCCCTAAAACTCTTAATGCAACTATTACAAATCCGTTCCTTTGAAGAGCGCTACTGTTTTTAAAATAACGCATCTGAATATATCTGTCTGCGGTGACAGTGTGTGTACAGGCGGTTATTCTAAAATACTGGTATTGCTAACATAGGGGTCTTCTGGCCAACATCCAGAAGTGGTGGCAGTGAAAGGGTTAATTGTTTGAATTAGCCCGGTAACCTTCGCTCTCAGGCGGCTGACACTTAGACGGTGGTCCCGCAAACTGGGAAATCTTTGTGCTGAAAGCAGCTGAGAGTGGCATTGTTATGTTCGTGACAAGTGCGGTATTGGATCAGGGGGGTCCTCGGTTGCTGGTCAGTGAGGAGGGCAGCAATCTGATACCCGCGTTCATCACAGACAGTGGTAAGTTTGTTACAGAGAGGGCATTCCAAAGGGGGCAGGAGAAGTGAAGGTTGGTTCTAGGCAGAAGAGGAATAGAAATTAGATTGTGTGGATTGCGTCTGCTGTCAGAGGATTGGGGGTGCCTGGTATGTTGTCCAAAGGTAAATGATGGTGGTCCTGGATTTGAGGAAATATCTCCAGAAGTTAGGAGAAGGAGAAGAGTGAGAGAGGTGATATGGCAGTGTGACTTATGTGGGGGGACACTTCCCAGTGTACTGGAGGTTTTATTGCTATGCGGGTTCCGAAGTAGCAGGAGCTGATGAGTGCAGTAATAAGGTGAAGAAAGGAGTGAGGGTGATATATATAAGTGGTGGGGTGGAGAAGAGGGGTGAAGGAGAGAAAGTTTCAGGAGAGAGGATTCAACTGTGAGAAGAAAAGGTAGGGAGTGCATGATACAGGGTGGGAGATTGAGAAGCAGACTTGGACTAGTGATGAAAAAGTTCTATGAGGAATCAGGTCACCTGTAGTCTGTTTAGTGAATTGGAGTATTCTGTTGTTTGTCGCTTTGTGCATTCGCTGAAGTGCTGAGCCGAAGTGTAATACTTAATTCAATATGAATTCTTTATCCAAGATGATATTTGTCAATGCAATTCCTGCCAATGCAGACCAAGGCCTTTGCAGACCTTAGGGAAGGGTTATATTTATACTGAGTTGGGTGGGGGTATTGCCAATTAATCAGGGTTGCATAGGAGGGACACATTGCTAACAGAATGAACTTTTAACACCAAATGAAGACTACAAGACAGCGCAACAGAGCAGAAGGGCAAAGCAATAAAGATAGCATTGGCTCATAATTTAAGTATAGACAATAAGAAAGCAAAATAAACAGACAGAGATTCGCACAGGCGCAGCTATGGGTCAAGTGCACGCCGGCGGCTGCACGCTCTTGTGCCCACCGCATTCTCCCTCACTGTGGCTGTGGGTTGGGCGGACTCAATGTCTGCCGGCGACCCACGATCGCTTACTACACGGAAAAAATGGGGAACCATCGATGTAAACACGGCGGTTCCCCATTCTGACAGGAGGCATGATAGAGATCTACTGATCCCTGTACTTGGGATCAGTTAGATCTCTCATGCCCCTGCCAGCCCAACCCCCCACAGTTAGAACGCACCTAGGGAACACAGTTAACACCTTCATTGCCCCCTGCAGGTTAACCCCTTCCCTGTCAGTGACATTTATGCAGTAATCAGTGTGTTTTTTTTTAGATCTGATCACTGTATAAATGTCAATGGTCCCTAAAAAGTGTCAAATGTCCACCACAATATCGCAGTTCCGCTAAAAATCGCAGATCACTGCCATTACTAGTAAAAAAAAAAAAAAAAAAAGTAATAATGTCACAAATGAATTTGTAAACGCGGCAACTTTTGTGCAAACCAATCAATATACGCCAATTGCGTTTTTTTAAATTCTTATCATAAATATGTAGAAGAATATATATCAGCCAAAACTGATGAATGAATTAGTTTGTTTTATATATTTTTTGGATATGTATTATAGCAAAAAGTAAAAAATATTGTTTTTTTTTTTTTTCAAAATTGTCGCTCATTTTTTGTTTATAGCGGTGATCATAAGTGACCCAGAGGTGATCAAATACCACTAAAAGAAAGCTCTATTTGTGGGGGGAAAAAAGGACGCCAATTTTGTTTGGGTACATCGTCGCACAACCGCTCAATTATCAGTTAAAGCGACGCAGTGCCGAATCACAAAAAGTGCTCTGGTCCTAATGTGGGAAATCCTTCCAGGGCTGAAGTGGTTAAAATTAGTATAGTACAAACACCAGCTTTCTATAAATTCTCATATTCAGGTACCAGTCCTGGGGTGTCAATCCATTTTTTTCCATATCTTCTCGAGTTTGGCTTTACCTCCCCTTCTTATATAAGCTGGTTTTTCTTTGTTATATTATGAACCATTCTCAGCCAATTCTTTACAGAGGGTGGCCTAGACTTTATCCACTTCCGAGTAATTCCTTTTCTCGCCTGATATAGGCATCTCTGGACTGCTATTCGTATGGATGCTGATCCCGCATTTTGTTCCACCCATCTCAACATACACAGGGTTGGATCCATCCGTAACTCCAATTTAAATACTGAATTTATTTTATTTAACACCTTCCCAATATCTGTATAGCTTAGGACACCTCCAGAGCACATGAATCAAATCCCCAACTGTAGCCCTGCACCTGGGGCAAGATGAATCCGGGCATCTCCCAAACTGAAACATTCCCTTGGGCGTGTAGTATGCTCTGTGTATAATATAGAGTTGTGTGGTTTTCTGTGCTGCTGAAAGGGATAACAGATCTATTTAAGATTTTATATTATTCCATTGAGCATCGTTAAGTTCACCCACATCCTCCTCCCATTTTTCCCTACTAAAGAGCTGAAAATCCGTTTCTAGTATTTTTGGATGTATAATTTTGTTCAATTTTGAGATCAATCCTTTTAAGGAAGTGGAATCTACCAGCATTGTCAACAGTGGGGCTCTATTCCATTTTAGCCTCCTTTCTTTAAATTGTATCATTTTCTCCGACACTCTCACCAATTTTCTAGATCCACAACAAACCCCGGTATTGGACAGTTAGAATACCCCGAATAGGACGGATGGGCAGTCCTGCGAGACCAGGACCTTCCAGCAGACCCTCCCTCTCTCCTTTCTCTATCCTTTCCTATCTGCCTCAGCTTACACCTTTCATTCCCTGCTCTGCTTCTTTCTCCTCCTCTCCTCTTGCTGTGTCTCAGCCCTCTTTAACCCTGAAAATGTTATGGAACAATGTTTTTAGATTTTAAAGAGGTATTTCTGCTACAGGAAAAATTATTTTTCTTTTTTGGTTTCTGTTACTCAAAATGTGACGTTTCTGATGACCACAAGTTCTGCTATAGGCGATAGCCACTGGGTAGACTCGCAGAAATGTTATCACTTACCACTTTATTTCTGTATGGTAATTATTTCTTTCAATAAAAAAATATTTACAACTCTAAATTGTATTATTTTATTTGAGAACCCAAATTCCTCTTTTATCTCCTGAAATGTGGTCAACTCCTCCGCTGCATAGATTTGCGATAGTCTTACCACTCCTCTCTGCTTCCAGCTGTTAAAATCCACCAACCTCTCTAGCTCAGGTAGATGTTTATTATCCCAGATAGGCGCATATTCTGTAAATCTAGAGTATTGAAATATTAACCATATTGTACTCCAAAACTTAGACAACAGCTTTACTGAGGGGCATTGTCTCTCCCCCCCCCCCCCCAATGAATTTGCTTCTAATGCCTCAGGGGTGTATGTGGGGTACAGGAAAGCAACGCTTGTGAGCTATAACTAGTAGTATAATTACCTACCTCCCAACCCCCCATCTGTTGAAGCTGGGCCACTAAGAAATAGCTCCAAGGGTGCGGTACTGCTAAGCCCCTCTTATCTCTAGGCAACTGCAATGCTCACAAACTAATTCTGGCTTGTCCCTTCCTCCAAATCAAATCCCTAAAAATACTCTCTAATTTCTTAAACCACATTCTGGGAATCCATATTGGTGAATTGTGTAAGATATATAATAATTGAGGCAACCACACCATTTTAATCAAGCTTCAATAGCCCACCATTGACAAAGGGAGACAACTCCAGGTCTCCATGTCTTACATTTCCTTTAAATACTTCTATCAGGAGTTTTTTTGGATATATGACTTTGGGTTTATGGCTATATTTATTCCCAAATATTTGAAACTTTCCACCACCCAAAGGTGTCTAGCACCCTCAGGTAGCCATGTTCCAATTCATCAACTGGGAGAAGAACAGATTTCTCCCAGTTGATGGAAAGCCCAGAGAACACACCAAACCTTTTTTATGATTTCCATCACTGCAGTTAGTGAATGATTTGCGTTTCCCAGGAGCAAGAGAATATCGTGAGATATTTTCTACATCTGCCCCTCTCTTTAAAGCCCTTGCATTTCTCACTGTTCTCATGGCTATGGCTAAGCGTTCCACCGCCAGGGCAAAAAGCAGAGGCGACAATGGGCACCCCTGCCTCATGCCCCGGGACAGCGAAAAACATTCTGAGACACATTCGTTAATCTTTACTTTGGCCTTGGGTCAGTATATAACAATTTCACCCATTTTATAAAGATGGAACCAATATTAACAGCCGACAGCACCGTCCACAAATAGTGCCACTCGACGCTTTGACAGCATAGAGGGACAATATAGCTCTTGATCCCATCTCCATCTCCTCCACTGGTATTTGTAAATTTAAGAATAATCTCCTTATATTCAGTGATGTTGATCTGCCAGGAATAAATCCATATTGATCAGGATGGATTACAGTATGGATTATTTTACTTTATCTACTGGCTGGAATTTTTGCCAGTAGCTTAACATCTGCACAAAGCAGAGAGATTGGTCTATAAGATGTGGGCTGCAGAGGATCCTTCCCTTCCTTTGGTATTATTATAATTGTAGCCTCTGTCATAGATGTTGGTTACTTTTCCTTTTCCATTGCCTCGTTTAATACCTGTAATAACTCTGGTAAAATTATCTCCCCATATTCCCTATAGATTTTATTTGGTAATCCATCTGGCCCTGGTGTTATATGGTTAGCTCAATCCTGAACCGCCTCCTGTAGCTCTTCGATGGTACATTGAAGCCGGCATAGTAATATTTTGAGATTTTGCCAAGAGGGCCAACATGTGTCCATTGTTTTCTCCCTCCTCATAATAGGCCTGCTTCAAAAAACCCTTCTATTCTCAGCCTTTTTTAAGGTTAGCATACAATATATCTGTTGTGCTTCAGTCCATTTGGCTAAGTTATCTGGTGATGGATCGTCTACATATAATTTTTCTATTTCAGTTACTTTCCTCATTGCATTTATCTCCCAATCCTTAGTCGATTTTTTTCCTTTTAGAGATTTTTTGAATTATAGTTCCTCTTAGATAGGCTTTAAGAGTATCCCAAACTATGCCCTGTGATGCTGTTGTTTTGTTGTGCCCCAGAAATTCCCAAAATGTATCTATCATGTGTTCTTTGGGGGAAATCAATTGTAACCAAAACAGATTCACTCTCCATTCTCTCCCATCATTTTCCCAGTCTTAATGTCAAGACTAAAGGGGAATGGTCTGACAACCCTCTAGCCTCATATTTAATATCCATTACCACAGGGCCGTCTTTAATATGGTTTGGACCCTGGGCAAACATTTTCTTGGGGCCCCCAATTTCAATTTTGCTCTTACAAA
The DNA here is from genome assembly GCA_018402905.1 of Glandirana rugosa. Lineage (NCBI taxonomy): Eukaryota > Metazoa > Chordata > Amphibia > Anura > Ranidae > Glandirana > Glandirana rugosa. Next base: position 108,504 of record BLSH010451944.1, read on the forward strand.
ATTGAAGTACTTGGTTTACAAGTACTCTGCAAATGCTCGGTATCGGCACCGATACCAATACTAGAATTGGTATTGGTGCAACCCTAATTATGACCCAAACCTGCAGTACTGCTTTAGGCCGTGTTCACATGTATGTGGGTTGGAGGCCCACATTTGCAAAGGCACAGCAGCCCATTCATTTGAATGGGCTGCAATGGCTGCGCTTTCCACTGAATAAAGATGCATGCTGCATTTTAAAAATGCAGTGGCCTTTAAATCCATTCTGCTTTTGCACCATGCGACCCACCTGCAGTTCCTGCACACACAAATGCACTGTGTTTTTAAGCGTAGCAAGTTTGCCATTGCAGGAACTGTAGGGTAAATTGCATGGTGCAACAACAGAATAGTTTTAAAGGCCACTGCATTTTTAAAATGTAGCATGCATCTTTATTCAGCGGGAAGCGCAGGCATTGCCGCCCATTCAAATGAATGGGCTGCTGTGCCTGTGCAAGCACGCATACATGTAACGTAAACGAGGCCAGCATGCATGGCATGGACGGGCCAGGCCATGGTGTGGTCTGGTGGCCTGGCCCATGCTGCCATGCTGCGTGCACTGTCACACTGCTCTGTACAGCCACACAACCTTAATTGGTCTGGTCAGGGACAGGTCAGGTGCAGGTGAAAAGTTTTAAAAACCTAAAAACATATAATTATCATGGGGTGATGGGGAGTGCCGAGTGGGACTTGGGAGCCAGGGGAGGAGAAAGACCTACCTGGTGGTGGTCTCGTCTGGAGACTGATCCTCTTCCTGGCCAGCTCAGCTCCTATCAATCACCACACCAGTACTGCCACCTGCCTGTGTGTAGTTTAGGCAGCCAGCCAGCACACACTCCTCTGGCAGTGTCAGTGACTGTCTTTGACACTGGCCAGGTGGCGGTTCTCACTACGCGGCGGCGGTCCTCACTACGGCTCTGAGGCTCCGACCCAGCAGGCAGCACGCAAAGCAAGGGGCGGGGTCAGAGCGTCAGTGGAGCTCAATGCCCCACCCGCTCAAGGTCCGCTCTATTCGATTGGCGGTGACCGGTGCCACTGCCATTGTGTGTCAGACTGACTGGAGCCGGATGGCTAAATGCAGGGGCTGGATGACGGGGGTGGGTGGTGACTGGTCCGTCCAAGGCCGCTAAGGGAACATGGAGGTCCGATTTTGATGATTTACGGGCAGCGCGCAGGCATAAGGGGCAGCTCTGCTTTGGGCCCCTAAACAAAGACAGGGCCCTGGGCAGCTGCCCCATTTGCCCTGCGGTAAAGACGGCCCTGCATTACCATTGTGACAAGCATGTAATTTACCATTGTCATATCTATTCTTGAAAGTGAGGAGTGCGTACCAGAGTGGCATGAATACATTTGAATTGTTGGATGGAGTTCTCGCCAAATATCCATCAACCCCATCTCTTTAAATATCCTATACAATAAGGTATATGTGCTCTGTCCAGAGCTCTTTCCTTGGGGGGACTTGTCTATCTGAGTGTTCAACACCATATTAAAGTCTCCTACTATCAGGACTGGTACCATTGTTTTATTGGCCATAAATTTCAACAAATGTTTCATTACCTCTAAATTAAAAGGGGGGGGGGGGGATGTACACATTCATAAGAATACATAATGTCTCTTCCAGCATGCAGTGTATATATATATATTTATATATATATATATATATATATATATCATCCCTCATCATCCATCTCTACCTGCCTACAGGAGAACTTCATTGATCTATGTATTAGAATACTTGTTCCTCTTGAATACGATGTATAGACGAAATGATATTGATGAGGAAACCCTTTAGATCTTAGGCGTGATACTGTTTCTTTTGTTAAATGTGTCTCCTGTAGGCAAAGGACAGATGCTCCAAAAGTTGAGGCAAGCTTAAATGTTTTTTTGATGAATCAGCTAATCCCCTCACATTCCATGAACAAATTGTTACTCCTCTATTCATTTCAACTAAAAAAGAACAAAAAAAAACCAAAGACTATATTTATGCGCCTATTACTTGTGAACCACCCTGTGTAAATAAGGGCCATGTACCTTTATCCCATAGCCTAATCCTATTGAACAATTTTCCCACCGTGTACTCAAATTTAAGTTGCACTATACCTTTCTTATTCCAAAATAACTGTAACCATTTCCCTTTTTTATTTCCTCCCCCTCCCCTTCCCCTCCACCCTTCCGAACTCCCCTCCCACCTCCCCACCCACCTCCCTAACCCATCCCAGGACATTAGTTATGACCCCAAATCAACTTGTGTAATTATCAACATTTTTACTCCTTACAATAACACGTGTCAGTGCCTTAACACCAGTGACTCTCTAAACAGTTGCACCTTCTAATCCATAAGTCCTTCCTGATGCTCCTATATGCAAAAGAAAAAAATATATATAAACAAATATAAAAAATGACCTTGTGTCCATATTTTAACCTGTATAGCTCCTACCTCAACACTTTGCTAATGCTGTAAGGATCACTAATTTTTCTCCAGCCAGGCTGAAGCTGCAGCAGGTTCATCAAAGAAATGAACCATCCCATTTGCTACGACTCTGTCGCGCCAGATATAGCATTGTATAATGCACATTTAGCTGTCACAACCGTCTTTTAATATCTACAAATCTCATTCTTCTTCTCTGTACTTCTATAGAATAGTCAGAAAAGAATGAAACTTTCACCCCATTAAACATTACATCCTTCACTGCTCTCGCTTTTCACAATATTATTATTCTATCCTTTAAGAAGAGGAGTATCATGATCACTGATCTTGGCAGCCCTCCCAGAACAGATGTTTTCTGCAGAACTCTATGGGCCCTTTCTATTGCGAATAAGGGAGACAGTACTTTCTTCCCAAAAACCTCCTGCAACCATTTTCCCAAAAAGTCTCTCATATTGCTCCCTTCACTTTTCTCTGATAATCCAACTATGCGGACATTATTCCTCCTCAGCCGATTTCCCAAGTCCTCTAATCTATCATTTTGTTTCTCAACTGTACCTTTTAAAAGTTCCAATTTTTTTATAGGAGTTATTGCATCCTCAATTCCACTGACTCTGCCTTCCAGCTCTGTGGTGCGCCAACACACCTTCTGTAAGTCATGTCTAACATATGTCATTTTCTTCCTTAATACATTTCAGTTGATCCGTCGTTTCTGATAAGGCATGTTTGCACCCATTAACTGCCAACAATACCTCTCTCAAAGATGATTCCTCCATTATTGGAGTCTCTAAAGCGAGGCCATTGTAGCTTGACCCCTTAAGGGCAGGAGAAGGTGATAAAGATGTCTTAGGTTGTGTTTTTCCAGAGCTTTGGGAAGGATTATGTGCAAACTTTTCCAATTTAGCAGCCATTTCCTTTTATTTTTTAGTCTTTTGCGGTTGCGGACTGGAAGCTTCCTGTAGCACTAATGTGTCTCCCCTTTTCTTTGTCATAATGCTCAATCTTGTCTCCAGTTGCAAAATCAATCACAAACTCTATTCCCCAAGTCCCTCCTCGCTGCTCTTTTTTATAATTCTCTAATTCAGCAAAATACATAGTTGCAGCAAGTGGAGGGAATTAGAGATACAGACTGGGATACAGAGAGAGAAAATAAAGGGAGGCACACAAGTTCCTTCTCTCACTTGAGAGGTATGTTTAAGGCAGTGAGTGCTAGCATCAAAAAACAGGGCAAGCAGAGCAATGTCATAAATCTTACCGAGAGTTGGTATCAGTTCAGTTCAGTAAGACCACAGAAAACCATCCAGGCTCTTTCCAACCGGGAGTGTCGGATTTAAGATCGACGGGGGCCAGCGGGATCCAGCCAGAAGCCACAAAGATACTAGAAAGGTCCCTCATGACCGACCAGGGCCGACAGGAGCAAATACCGGGGGGAAAGCTAATGAAAGCCGGGAGACGCTGCAGCACATCAAGGGGACCGTCTCCTGTATGTCTCCTACGAGCGGGTAAGGACCGAATCCTCTTGAGTCTCCTTGGCAACGGCCGAGCAGCACGTAGCCTCTCCTCCGCACAAGCAGATCTGTGTAGATCCGAGAGCGCCCGGAGTTTTCTGTCACTCTGCTACCTGTCTAGTGGAGCCAGGGAGAGCCCAGCACCGCCTCTCCTCCAATGAATCTCCGGAGAACCGTCTCTCCATGTGCACCCTGCCAGCTACAGGAGCGCACTGATCTTGGCCACCCCCACGGGATACACCGGTCAATTGTCAGGATGAAGGAGCCCAGGTGAGCTAAGCATGCCCGCTGACATTGGCGTTAGGTCATGCCCCCCAATGAGGACTTTATACTTTACACACTTTTTGAATTGTTAATACATTTTGTTGTACACTACGTATTTTGAGTATATTTGTACAGCATATTATTACTTCTCTTAATTAAGATTATTGTACATGGTAGATTTTAGTTGCGCTACGCTGTTTTTTATAAATTATTCAACGGGGAAGCAAGGATTACACCTCCATACATCTCCAGGGGTTAAATGTGTCTAAAAAATGCAACCGATTTTATTAAATTTGGGAATAGTGTTGTTAAGACAAGACATCAAGTATTCCATGTTATAAACATTGGAGGTGGAGGTTTATAGAGGTCCTCTTTAGATGGTGGTGTCAGCTTTCTCCATTTTAAAGCTATCAAGTCTGGTAACTTGGTTGCGGTTAGGATAAATTATTCTGGCCAATAAGTGAAGACCCAAGCAATTGGCGCCTCTAAACGCATTATACGAGTTTACACGTGTCAAGCATTTTTTTGGTCAAAACCCTGCCAGATAAAAAGGAGAGAGTTAGTAAAACATCCAGTGTGCATGAGGCCTAAGGAAAACTTCAGAAGGCAACCAGGATAAAGTGGTGTACTTGGGAATACTTTCAGGCTGCCATATAAATTCCAACTATTTCAACCAAAAAATGCAAAACCCGTGTTTTTTTATCTATTTTCAGTGATAAAACCTTGAGATACTGTATAATAATCTCTCTCCTTTCACAATACAACCTTTATATTATGTAATATGAGATACATTTCTAAATGCACAAGCCAAACATAGCTTTTCATTTCATACAACCACAAAGAACTCATTGTGCTGCTCCTGTATGTGGTTTACGCTTTGTATTTATGGCATGCTAGTCATCTGTGTACTCCCCATTACTGGAAGAGTGACATATGTCATCTTGTTTTAAACAAGTGATTCACTAATTTCAATTGCTGTCAACAGCCTTGTGTGCCAGATTACAAATAAAACAAATAGCTGATCCAGTAATACAGAACCATTATACAGAACATGCAGGTGTGTGTGGTAAACAATAATTTTTAAACAGTCCCTATAAGACCCCTTGCACACTGGGCGTATTTCAGGCGATTTTGGGCTAAAAATAGCGCCCTTATAGCGCCTGAAAAACACCCCCCCCCATCCATCCCAGTGTGAAAGCCCAAGTCCTTTCACAATGGGGTGATATGCTTGCAGGATGTTACAAAAAGTCCTGCAAGCAGCATCTTTGGGACGGTGTGGTGAGTGGTGTTTACACCGCTCCTTCACCACCCCTGCCATTGAAATCAATGGCAAGCACTTCCGAAGCGGCTGCACAGCGCACTGGCACTTTTAACCCCTTTTTAATTCCTCATGTATAACAGCGGAAAAGCGCTGCTGAAACTAGCAGTGCTTTATTGCTACCGCCCGCCCGCCCCACTGTGAAAGTAGCCTAACTAAAACTTTCATTGTAAACATAAACCATGGGGCGTGGCCTGGAGCGTGATGTAAGTGGACGTGTGGTGTGAGAGCTCCGGGTCTACACAATCCTGATACCAAAATCCTGCATTTGCACCAACTGGATCCGATACCGCAACCTCACAAACACGTCTCTTCACCAAGGGGACCATATCGCCCTCGAAAACAGCTAAGGACGCCGCCACTAAGCTTGTGAAATACAAGCTCCAGGATAAAGATCTGCCAGCTGAAAATGGCGCCGAGGCCTCCTCCTTCGGCGTGGAACCCAACGCGTCGGAACTCAGAGTGCTGGAAGCTATAGCCCAGTGCCAAGGTACCTTGACAACGAAGATTGAGGAGGTCACGATTGACACCTCCCTGCTCCGCCAAGACCTCTCCACGCTTCTCACTGAGCCGGAGGCCCGGATCAGTGCAGCGGAGGACATTTTACATCTGCTTTGGCATGATATCGACAAGATGCAGCACCGTATCCAACAGCTTGCCAGCAAGCAGGACGATATGGAGAACCGCCTGCGAAGGTGCAATCTCTGCTTCGTAGGCTTGCCCGAGTCGGCAGAGGGTAAATATCCAGCGGGGTTCCTGGAGCAGCTCCTCATTACCACGTACGCCCGTGAGGCCTTCTCGGCCATGTTTGCTGTCAAGAGAGCGCATCATATTCCGGCCAAACCACCACCGCAAGGAGCTCCCCTCCGCACGTTTATCGCAAAGTTTTTGAACTTCAAAGACCAGGACGTCATGCTCCGCTTGACCAGGGAGAAGGGAAACATCCTCTACACCAATGTGAACGTTGCGGCGTTCCCTGACTTTTCCAACGAGGTCCAAAAACAACGGGCCCAATTTCAGGAGGTTAAATGGAGGCTCAGGGGGCTACACCTTAAATATGCCATGCTGTACCCGACCTGATTGAGGGTGGAAGAGAACGGCAGGGCTCATTTCTTCAAGACCCTGAGACAGCGATGGATTGGATGGATCGCAGAGCAGGCCCGGCCTGATCCCATGCTGGAATACTACAGACCCCGTGGACACAATGTACTGTGAGTAGCTTGGAATAACCACCCGTGGCTATGCAACCCTGTTTTTACTTTTACTACTGGGCACATGGTCCTCCCCCTCCTTCTACCAACATATACTGTAGTGAGATTGTACGTTACTATACACTCTGGACATATGTCGCTGGGGGCAACGATCCATACCATAACATATGTATCCTAGGGACATAGCCCTGACCAGCGTGGTAACCTGCTTGGAATTAATCTGGAGGCCACCACTATAGAGTTCCCTGGTGCTATATTGGATCTTTGATGATTGTTCACCCGAAGGCCCCTCACTAACTTTGCTACACTGGGCTCACACCTAAGAGGCACCACATTCAGAGAAAATGTCGCCCCCATCAATGGGGTATTTACCTCTGGTTTTCTTTATTTTCCCCTTTTTTTGCTTCCCCCTTTGCTTGCCGCCGCATGCTTGGTCTTGTTATAGTTTCTTTTTGGCGGCCATTTGCCTTTTACTAGGGGAAGACCTCAGCCCCGCACTGAGGACGAGACTAAGTACTGCACCTTCGATAATTTGGTTACACTGGAAGACCGTTACCAACTCTTGTGTTTCGGGTGATATGCTCGCATCATGTTGGGGAGATGCCTGTTTTTCTACCACCCATAGGACGATATCAAGAATCAATCTAATTTTCCTTTCCACAGTGGGCTTCTTACCCAAACATTTATCAGGTCACACCCCATATTGGGTAACACTACAATTGTACACCGACCATCCCAAGCCACAGTGGAAATTAAATCCATACTGGCTCTTGGCAATAGAGGACCACTCAGGCATATCTAGCGAGTTCCAGTTCTTCTTAGACACAAACCTGGGATCATCCTCGGTGGGGGCAGCATGGGAAGCCTTCAAATTACACGCAAAACTGACACTCTCTGCCCGCATTAATCAACACAAATCTAATTCGAAACTGGCAATGCAACAGGCCACAGATCATCTCCATCACCTTGAAGCCACCTTCACGCAAAACCCCTCTACCCAAAACAGTGAGAATCTCAAAATGCAAAGTAGCACACCTACACATAGAAAAAGCTAAACAGCACCTTTTCTTCGCCAGACAGCGAGTCTTTGAGCATGGTGAATGAGCTGGCAAACTGCTGGCATATCTTGCCCACTTAGATACAACTCCCCCAGTAGTGGTGACCCTGACAACCTCCAACAGCAAGCAGGCCACCACACCTCGACAAGTGACTGGTGAATTTCGGCGTTACTATGCGGACTTGTACACTTCCCGACGTACCATTACTCCCCAACAAACTGAGGAGTACCTACGCGATATACCTCTTCCACAGCTCTCGGGAAAGGAGGTTGAGCTCCTCGAGGCCCCCATTACCCCATCTCAACGGCCATCTCGCAACTGACCAGATCCAAAGCCCCGGGCACCGACGGCCTACCCCTCGAATTTTACTCAATGTATGCCGACGTACTGGTGGATAAACTGGCCATTCTATACCAGCACATATTTGACTCGGAGACCCTACCCAGCTCTATGCAGGAAGCAAAGATAATTGTGATTCCGACAACAGAAAAGGATCCCCACTCCCTTGAGTCATACAGGGCGATCTCCCTACTCCAGGTTGTTGTGAAGTTACTGGCTAAAGTGCTGGCCTCTCGCCTCAACCAAGTGATTTTTGTCCCTGATCCACGCTGACCAAACTGACTTTATGCCAGGGAAAAATACTGCGATGAACTTTAGATGCCTCTTTCAAAACATCCAGGCCGCACACGACAATGTAGGGACTAAAGTGATAGTGGCATTGGACGCCACTAAGGCGTTCGACTCCGTGGAGTGGAAATTCCTTTGGGCTTGCCTGTGTTGTTTTGGTCCAAACTTTATCAAATGGGTTCAATTAATGTACCAGTCCCCTAGGGCCAGAGTGTTGGCCAACGGGTGGCTGTCAGATAGCTTTCCTCTCGGGAGGGGTTCCCGTCAGGGGTGCCCCTGTCCAACCTGCTATATGCTCTAGCGGTGGAACCTTTGGCCACCGCATTGAGAACCAATGGGAACATTAGAGGTCTGACAGTCAGGAGCTTCAAGGAGAAGGTGGGGTTATACACCGATGATATGGTCCTATATCTGGTGGACTCATAGTTACATAGTTACATAGTCAGTCAGGTTGGAAAAAGACACGAGTCCATCAAGTCCAACCCATGTGTGTGTTTTTTTATGTCAGTTTTATTTACATTGTATATCCCCCAATGTTGTGGTCCCTTAGGTGTGCATCTAATAATTTTTTGAAATTATCTATACTACCAGCAGAAACCACTGTTTTTGGAAGAGAATTCCACATTCTCACTGCTCTTACCGTAAAGAAACCCCTGCGCATTTTAAGGTTAAACCGCCTTTCTTTCATTCTCAGCGAATGGCCGCGTGTCTTCGTGTTTTCCCTTGCGCTGAATAGTTTTGCCCCTATAGCGGGGTCACCAGTACAGTATTTGTACATTGAAATCATATCCCCTCTCTTCTCCAGAGAGAATAAGTTCAGTGCTTGTAATCTTTCCTCATAACTTAGGTCCTCTAATCCCTTAATCAGCTTTGTTGCCCTTCTCTGAACC
>BLSH010451944.1:118905-129113 GCA_018402905.1 Glandirana rugosa
TTAGATCAATGTTTACTGCCTCTTTACCGTTTCCACAATTTGAGTAAAAAGAGGAGTTATAAGTGTTTCGAAAAATGAGTTTAACACCTTTGCCATTTCTCCGTCATTTGTAACTAGATTACCTGCGTCATTTCTTATTGGGCCAATATGATCTGACCCCCCTCTCTTACTATTTATATATATATATTATATACTTAAAGAATTTCTTGGGATTCTTTTTACTCTCCTCAGCTATGTGTCTTTCGTGTTCTATCTTAGCTGCTCTGATTGCAACTCCCAGCGCTCCCTAGAGGAGGCATTAGGCACCATAGAGAATATGGGACGACACTCCCATGTCTAAAGGTGAATTGCGACAAATGTCAGATTTTGCCACTGGACCACTTCCCCTCCCCACGGCGTGACATCCACCTCCCACTGCGTCAAGTATCATCTATCAAATACCTGGGCATGACGGTTACAAGATCCCTCTCAGACTATAACTCACTTAATTTAGAACCCCTGTTCTCCATGCTCAAAACCAAAACCCAAACTTTGGCCAGACTTCCACTAGGTGTCAGCGGCTGTATCAACCTTATTAAGATGATAATTCTACCCATGATACTGTATATGCTATGGCATGCCCCCTTCCTGTACTCTCGAAATTCTTTAGAACCGTTGACTCCATACTTAATCCCTTTGTATGGGGTCCATCCAGGCACAAACTTTCTTGGCAGGTATTGAAGAACCCCACAAACATGAGCGGAAGCGCCCTCCCCGACTTCTAGGCATACTACCTAGCCTCCCAGGCCTCCCATCTATTCCATTTTTTAAAATCAGACCTCCCCCGATACCAGGCATTGGTGACCCAAGCAACCAACCACCCAGCGCATAACCCCCTACAGGTAACACTTTGACATGTAGCACGCCCCCCATGGATCGGTCCCAGGATGGACATGGTATCCCACCATCAATATGTATGGGGCCGGATCGCCAAGATCACGCAATGCCTACTTTATCACACCCATACGCCCCTTTGGTTTAATAGAGACTTACCCGAGTTGCTCATTGTTCCTGACCCCAGAATATGGATAGATCGGGGAATTCTATAACTGCACCAGGCCTTGACCCTGAGTGGCCCTAAAACCTTTCAGGAGTTAAAATCAGAATTTGCGCTGCCCAACGGTCTCTTCTTCAGGTACCTTCAATTGAAACACGCTATTGCGTCCCATTTCGCCAACAACAATCCACAGCTAAGTACTTCAGAGGTGTAACTATTATACTAGGGGAGGATGCCACTAAGCTGATCTCAAACCTCTATATGGCAGTGCGTATCCCAACCACCACCGCACTGGCATATAGAACAAAGACAAAATGGGAAACGGACCTGGGACAGATAGAAGAAGAAGATTGGGATGAAATTATGGACGGGGTTAGCCTGGTGTCCCCAAAATTCCCTTACCGCCTAACACAGCTTTATATTCTACACAAGTCCTACCTCACCCCACAGAGACTCGTGAGGTACCAACCCGATAGGAGCCCAAGATGCCCCCGCTGCAATACTGAGATAGGTACTTTCCACCACATGATCTGGTCCTGTCCCCATGTCCAAACATTTTGGCTCCAAATCATCATCCGTTTCCTACATGATGACATGGGATCCCCGGCCACTTTAGACACCAAATTATGCCTCTTTAGGCCTGTTACCTGATGTAGACACTGACAAATACACAGCAACTTTTCTCAGGAAACCCTTTTTTCTGCCAGGAATACTATAGCCAACCCCTCCCGCGATGAGAGAATGGATAAGGGAGATAAATGCCACCCTCCCATATAAAAAGCTTATATACGAATATCGGGGTGCCCTCTTAAATACTCCAAGATATGAGATAGATGGTTGTCCAGCTCCGATACCTGTTCTAGTGAGTAAGCTGTATGAGTGGGAAGGGACAAACAAGGTACAATATTCACCTAAATCCAAATTAGGTCATCCAGAGCCGCTTAAGAGTGGCCGAGCCATAACAGGAGGATGTACAGCGGGGCAATTTACCAGGGCACAACCCGGGTCCTGACAAACCTACAGGTACATAGCTCTGAGGTACCAACATCGGACGATGACAAAATGTAATCAAGCATTGTCGAACCTTACCACACTGACTGTATCACTGTGCCTTGACATGATTTTATTGCAGATGATGTATGTAAGCCTTCTTCTGTATGACCTGCAGCTTTTCAATAAACTTGGTTGTTGATTTAAAAAAAAAAAAAAACATAAACAAACCATACTTATTTTTGCCTGCTTACGATAAACATTTATTTGCCCTTAGCGTTTTATAGTTATAGACATTCCTGTTATTCAGGCTTGTTAGTCCTAAATGTGCTTATATAAATATAAGTTTCACAATCTTTACAATATACATTTATAAGGGAAAATGAAGCATACACCATGTAGTTTTCAAATAATGCAAACATATTAAAATGACCAGATTGCAATGTATACGTTTCTAAAGAAATAAAGCTGTTCTGTAATTAAACATGTATTACATACTAGAGACTCCGTGTGCTACAGTATGTTACCTGGAACCTCAGAACTGGTACAGCAGTATTGCTCGTTATATAGTCATACAAGTCACTTCCCAGTGATGGAGACCCTAGAGTAGAAACTGGAAAGCACAATAGAACTGACTATCATCTATGCTGTGCCAGGCATAAGCTACCCACCCATCACCATGAACCAAAATGTGAACCAAATGGAGGTTACTTATTCCTTTTACAGGCATTTACCTGGCGTCAACAATTTAAGCAGCAGTTTACATTTTCCCCTTTGAGACGGACGGTAAAACAAATGTTAATGCCTGGACACAATTTTGCAACTTTGACTTGTGTTTGTACAACTGTACATACAGTGCTCAGCATAAATGAGTACCCCAAAAGATTTGTCAGAAAACCTTTACTTTCAGAATCAACATTTTCTATGGGACTCTATACTGCACAATTCTCCCACAAATGCGGGGCTATTGATTGCAACCAAGATTTGTTAAATTGCACACGCAAAAGTATTTTCCTATAAATTAATTCAAGACCATGTTACAAGAATTCAACTACAGGTGAGTCTAATTATTCATTAAACAGGTGTCCAGCAAACAGTTGGTTATAAAAGGGCATTACTTAACAAAGAAACCCCCTTCCTAATTCATTCTGTCAGCAATGGCACCACATGGAAGAGAAATGTCACAAGGTCTGAGAAAGAAAATAATTTCTTTACATAAGAAAGGTGAAGGCTACAAGAAGATCAGCAAAGCTTTACTTATCAGTCAGAACAGAAGCAAAAGTGATTCAAACAAAGATGGAACTGCAACCATCTCACAGAGAAGTCCAGGCCGTCCACGGAAGTTAACACCTCAACAGGAGCGTCTTCTGATGAGATGGGTTGAAGAAAATCACCATGCAAGTTCACTGTAGTTAGCTAAAGAAGTAAAAGCTGGCGTGATTGTTTCCTGAGCCACAATAGGGCGTACACAGCAGAGAAATGGCATGTCCATGAAGGAAGCCACTAGCCCATGCACAAAAAAGCCTGCCTAGAATTTGCCAGAACCCATGCTGAAAAAGAAAAATAAGACTACTGGGACTCTGGAGTTTTGAGACCAAGATAAATGTTTTTGGAACTGATAGCTTCAAAACTGTGTGGCGTCAAAAAGTTGAGGAGTACAAAGAAAAAAGCATGGTGCCTACAGTGAAACATGATGGTGGTAGTTCATGTTCTGCTGGTGTAAGGGAGCTGCATTTCATTGATGGTATCATGAATTCACAGATGTACTGCTATATATTGAAAGTAAAGATGCTACCATCACTCCATGCCTTTGGTCGTCGTGCACTTTGATCCAAAACCTCTAATGCCACTGTTGCATTTCTGAAGAACAACAGGGTGAAAGTGATTCAGTGGCCAAGTATACTCCTGATCTAAATACAATCAAACACCTATGGGGAATTCTGAAGAGACAAGTTGAGCATCAACCCAGCATCCAGGCTCTAAAAGAGGTCATTCTTGAAGAATGGAAAAAGATAGATGTTGCAATATGTCACCAACTTGTTTATTCCATGCCTAGAAGACTTGGTGCTGTCCTTACAAATCATGGAGGTCATACAAAATACTAGACGTAGTAGTTTTTGTTATGGGGTGTACTCATTTTTACATCAACTCATTTGAGTAAAACTAGAGATTTTGTAATCTAATTTATATTAACCTTACTTTCATGTAATGAGCTAAACAAATATTCTATAAAACCCAGTTTTGTCAAAATTTTGGAAATTATTCATGTGTTCATTGAGATATTCATTAAAATCTTACTTTTCAAAAGGGGTATACTCATTTATGCTGAGCACTGTATCATCACAACTACTTTGTGTATCTAGGTGGATTATACCTTATTTTTTTTCAGGAAAAAATGGGTTTACTTTTAGCGATAAATGGTAATGGATATCGCCTGATTATTATTATTATTATTATTTTATTTTTTTCTATTACCATGTAATAAAAAGAAATTGAACCAAAAAGTAATGTACAGTGTATACATCAGTTTTACAAAATAGAAAACAAAAAGAAACTTGGCTTAGAAAGCAACAAAAGCAGCAAGATTGTTGTTACATGAAATTCAGCTAATGTGTCCAATTACTTGCTGTCTAGCAGGGGCGGCCCATCCAATAGGGCACAGGGGGGCCACCCCGTCTCTCCAGCATCCCCTATATGCTAAATGGATAGATTCATGCATCCATGGCCGCTGCGACCACCCCCTATTCATGTGGCCGGTCCCTTTGAGGCGCCGGCCACATGAATTCCTGGGGATGGGGGGTTCTTTGAAGCATCTCATTAGAGCCGTAGGCTCTAATAGGCTTCATCAAAGTGGCTTGTGGCGCACAGCATGACGCCACAAGACCACTCACATGTGTTAGAAAGGCAAATGAATATTTGCCTTTCTAACACTGAACCGCCTCTCCGACAATCAGGAAGCGCCGGTATGTTACCGGTTTCCCGAATGGCGGAGAAGACAGGCAATCCTATTGGACGCCTTTCTTGGAGGAGGTGGGGGGATGCATGGCTCCCACCTCGCTGTCCCCGTTCTCTGCCGAGACACCGCTGCCTGCATGCCTGCCCGCTCCTAGATGGGGTAAGTGCGGGACTGATGTCCCGACTGCCTTGGGGGGGGTTGGGCTGCCGAAAAGGTATACCCCTCTGGCGATGGTATATATACCCCTCTGGTGATGGTATGTATATCCCTCTGGTGATGGTATATATTCCCCTCTGGGGATACTACATATACCCCTCTGGTGATGGTATATATACCCCTCTGGTGATAGTATATATACCCCTCTGGTGATGCTGTATATACCCCTCTGGTGATGGTATATATACCCCTCTGGTGATGGTATATATACCCCTCTGGTAATGCTACATATACCCCTCTGGTGATGGTATATATAGCACTCTGGTGATGCTACATATACACCTCTGGTGATGCTATAAATACCCCTCTGGTGATGTATATACTCCTCTGGTGATGCTACATATACCCCTCTGGTGATGTATATACTTATTTGATGATGCTATATATACCCCTCTGGTGATGCTACATATACCCCTCTGGTGATGATATATATACCACTCTGGTGATGGTATATATACCACTCTGGTGATGGTATACAGTATATACCCCTCTGGTGATGCTATATATACCCCTCTGGTGATGCTATATATACCCCTCTGGTGATGTTATATATACCCCTCTGGTGATGCTATATACCCCTCTTGTGATGTATATGACCCTCCGGTGGTGCTATATACCCCTTTGGTGATGTATATACCCCTCTGATGATGCTATATACTCCTCTGGTGATGCTATATACTCCTCTGGCCAGGCTGTATATACATCTATCTGTGATGCTGTATATACCCTTATCTGGTGATGATGGGCTGTATACTCCTGACACAATGGGTGGAATATATAAGGGGTGGGGCTTATGAGAATTGGGATGAGTCAAAAAGGAAGGGTGGGGTCTGGCACCCCCCCCAACCTAAAATTTCACCAGCCGCCACTGCTGTCTAGTGACAGCCAGCACAGATTGCTTACTGACACATAGATTATGTCCGCTCATGGATCAGAGACAGCGGAAAGACCCCAGGCGGGTACAGAAAATTTGGTAGCCCACCTGAAGACTAACCCATGTGGTTCAACATAGCTGTGACAGCGTATGTGACAGTACACCACTAGAGTAAAAGTCAGACATAAACAATTACAGTATGTAAAAAAAAGTAGGTTATATATGATGTGGTATCCAAAAGTTTTTTTAACACTCCAACAGATGGCAGCACATGGCTGCACACACAGTCACAGGGAGCACCTACCTTCATAAGTCAGTGTGCCAAAAGACATTGTCCTGTGTACATCAGGAGCTGTGCAACTGGTGCTATTTTGAACACGTGCTTTACTGCTTCTGCTATTTCATCATGAACAGCAAGTTAGAACAAAGCAAATGTGAAATTCTGCGTGAAACTGTGCAAATCTGCCTCAGAGAGATTTGACATGATTTGGCAAGTTTGCAGTGATGCTGCAATAAGTTGAAGATCCAGCTCAAAGGTTGCCATTTTGACACCATTGCGGAAATAGCAAAAGGTGCTTGACATGCTTCGAAAAGAAGACTTTCACGTTACACGTTATAGAAGTGGCAGGAATGCTGGGAGGGCTGTATTGGTGAGCAAGGCGACTATTTTGAAGATGATAGTGTGCAAACATAGATAAAGTACTTTCTTGTAAACAGAGCTAGTCTCAAAATGTTTTGATGCCACCTCATATACAAAATAGAGAACAGGGTAGAAAGAATAAATTAATTTTGTTAAAAACCCTGTGTGCTGCTATAAAATACACCTATTTAGCTGCCGGCACTCCTCACTTCCCCTAATTTGGACAAAACGTAAAAAAGATCAAGACCTGAGTGCAACGCTTCCCCTCTGTCTACTTACTGATGATAATACATTCATATACAATTCATTTGCAAAAATTCTCTTGGTTTGTGCAAATTAGTACCTGTAAGCAATATAACAAAGTGCTCCTGTGTATAAATTATCATATGAGTGCCACTAAGCTTGATGACACTTTCAAATATTATAGTCCCACGGTAGTGCAATAATATAATTCAATATAATGAAAAAAAAAATGTCCAATAAGGTGTCCTTGTGCTCATATAGATGATATCAAAAAAATTCCAAAGTGCTCCAGAAATCAAAAAATAAACTATAAATTCTTTGATCCACCACCTTCACTTCGTGCTATAGAACACCTCCACCAGATGTGCCCTCACCTTATGGGCGTGCAAAAAGGAGATCTCCCTGTAGAAGTTATGAGGCATAACAAAACCAGTAGAAGGGTAACACAGCAATGTGAAAGAGGTTATCACTGACCTGAAGGGAGCTGCGGACCCAAAAGAAAGGTGATATCACTGGAGCATTCATCCTGTACAAGGCGTGGTTTTATCTTTATACATTTTGAAGGAGCTATCGGCTGAACAGTGGATGTGACTGTGGTTTCCATAGTAAAGAGGAATGGAGATGAGGAGTTACTATCTGAGCTGCATCTGAGAGGTTGCATACCACAGGAGTGTTTTGCACGCCCATAAGGTGAGGGCACATTTCTGGAGCACTTTGGAATTTTTTTTTTATATTATCTTTATGAGCACAAAGACACTTTATCGGACATTGTTTTTTTTTTTTATTATATTCAAATATTATATTATTGCACTACCGTGGGACTATAATATATGAAAGTGTCATCAATCTTAGTGGCACTCATAGGATAATTTATGCACAGGAGCACTTTGTTATATTGTTTACAGGCACTAATTTGCATAGACTTAGAGGATTTTTGCACATGGATTGTATATGAATGTATTATGATCAGTAAATAGATAAAAAAGGGGAGCGCTGCACTCAGGTTTTGATCTTTTTTAGGGTAGAAAGAAAGCCAATAAACAGGAAACCAGAAGCTAGGAAGTAAAAAGACAAAGCCCCAATCCTGCATGATCTTAGACTTAGTTACCCTAGAATATAGGAAAATGATGTGGTTTGAAAGAGTGCCAAGCCTCGTAGATGCCACTACTCCCATGTGACATTATGTTTATGAACGGTATGGTTAAGCCTAGCCATTAGCAATTCCATCAGCTCCACATCCTTAATTATTGCATATTAAGTGACTTGAGATGGAGGTCCCCTTTTTCTTCCAATGAAGCTCTACTAGGCACCGCGCTGCTGTAATAAAGGTAAACTTAATAAGAAACATTTTAGAAGGTAACACAGAGTCAAATAACATTTGAAAGAGGGTATGCACCTTCTTCCAGTATGGTTCCATTTGGGGACACGTACAAAATATATGGTATAAGGTACCTCGGTCACGCTGGCATCGCCAACACTGATTGTAGTTGCGTGAATTGTGTGAAGAAAATCCGGGGTGAGGTACCAACAATATATACAACAAATCCTCATTGTATAATGTGCAAAGAGAACTTTTCGGTGCCTGGGACTAGAGTTGAGCGAACACCTGGACGTTCGGGTTCGGAGGGTCCGAACGACCTTTAGAAAAAAGTCTGGGTTCGGCACCAAACGTTGCCCGAACTTTATCCCGGACCCCGAACCCCATTGAAGTCAATGGGGACCCAAACTTTTAGGCACAAAAATGGCTGTAACAAAGTCCTGGCAAGTGCTAGAGGGCTGCAAAAGGAAGTAAAATGGGGGTAAGAGTAGGGCAAGTGCCCTACAAAAAAATGGGGATAGGGAAAATAAATTAAAATCAAATAAAAAAATGGGAAGGGGGGGTGGATGTGGAGTAGGAGCCTAGAGGTTGACTAGGCCGTGACCGTGGCAGTGGAAGTGGAAGTGGCGGTGATCTAGGAGGAGGAGGAGGTAGCCAACACTGTTTTTTTTCTTTGTTTGTTTATAATTTGGGTAGCCCCCAAAATATTGAGGCCTATTCAAAAAAACAAGTATACGAATGGCTATGTGAGTCCGGTCTAAATGTCTATTCTGCACAAGGTACAGACAAGTCTTGTGGGATCCATGCCTGGTTCATTTTAAGGTTAGCTTGTCCACGTTGGCTGTGGACAGGCGGCTGTGCTTGTCTGTGATAACGCCCCCTGCCGTGCTAAACACATGTTCAGACAATACACTGGCTGCAGGGCGGGCCAGCACCTCCAAGGCATAAACGGCAAGCTCAGGACATGTGGCCAATTTGGAGACCCAGAAGTTGAATGGGGCAGACCCATCAGTCAGTACTTGTAGGCGTGTGCACACATACTCTTGCACCATGTTGCTGAAATGCTGCCTCCTGCTAAGACGTTGTCTATCGGCTGGTGGTGCTGTTTGTTGTGGCGGGCTGCTGACAAAGCTTTGCCACATTTCGGCCATGCTAACCCTGCCTTCTAACCCTGCCTTCTGAGGTGCTGGTGGTGGCACAGCTGCATTGGTGGCCTCTTCTTCCTCCTCCTCTGCCTTCGCCTTGTGCTTCCACTGAGCCCCTGGTGTCATTTGGGAATGCCCTCAGCAGCGCCTCTACCAGTGTGCGCTTGTAGTCACGCATCTTCCTCTCACGCTCCAGTGAGGGAATTAAGGACGGGTTGTTGTCCTTGTAACGGGGATCCAGCAGGGTGGCCACCCAGTAATCAGAAGAAGTTACAATGTGGGCAACTCGGCTGTCGTTGCGCAGGCACTGCAGCATGTAGTCGGCCATGTGTGCCAGGCTGCCCAGAGGCAAAGACAAGCTGTCCTCTGTGGGAGGTATATCATCTGTGTTCTCTGTATCCCCCCAGCCACGCTCCAGTGATGCCCACGAGCTGCGTTGGGTGCCAACCTGCTGTGATTCCTCCTCCTCCTCATCTTCCTCGTCCTCCTCGTTCTCCAGAACTGTGCCCTGGCTTGAATATTTTTGACCTGGCCTATGCTGGTGCAGGAACCCACCCTCCAAGCCACTTGCGAATGACTGGTCTGATAACCATGGAAATGACCCCTCTTCCTCCTCCTCATCCTCCTGTGCCACATCCTCTTCCATCATGGCCCGAAGTGTTTTTCAAGGAGACATAGAAGTGGGATAGTAACGCTGAGAACAGCGTCATTGGCACTGGCCATGTTGGTGGAGTACTCAAAACACCGCAATACGCTACACAGGTCTCGCATGGAGGCCCACTAGATGTGT
>BLSH010451944.1:131980-142645 GCA_018402905.1 Glandirana rugosa
CCTGGATCTGGGCTTGTGCCTTTAAAGTTTTTTGCAAGCCCAAGACCAAGACCCAAGACCATCAACTAGTGTGTGATCAACTACCAGAACCCAGAACCAGAACCCGAACGTTTTTTGAAATTTCCGTGTTCGGGTCTAGGTCCCGGACACCCTAAAGTTTGGTACGGACCCGAACGTTACAGTCCGGGTTCGCTCAACACTACCTGGGACCAAACAATCTGCCAAGCTTCTGAGGACTTTTTTCTTTCTTTTTTTTTTTTTTTGTAGACTTTGTTTATTGACATATTTATCCACTGCAAGGAGAGAAAGTTACAATGTATCTTAATCTCTATTCAGAAGAGAAAGAAAACACATGGGCAGACTGCACAGTGACTGATCACTTTTTTTGTAATTCCTTTATTTAACCAAAAGTTGCATTATACAAATCAAGGTATTGAACAAGAAAATACAATGATGTAAGTATGCTACAAACACTCAATATCAGCATCAAGACTTCAAAGGCAGCACAACAGATCAGAGCTTACACAATGTGAGATGTTCCAAGGTGTACAGAATATTAAAGCAGAGTTCCCCCATTTTCTATGTTTATTAAAAGTCAGCAGCTACAAAAAGTGTAGCTGCTGACTTTTAATAAACAGACCCTCACCTGTCTCCTGGTCCAGCAATAGGGCCACATGGAGCCTCGGATCTCTCCCCCTCCCCTCTGCGGTGCCGTCATTCCTAGTGTGGACACCTGGCTGTGACAGCTAGTGGCTTCACGGCTGGGCACGCACTGCGCATGCATGAGCGGAGCGGCACCGTGTGATTGGTCCTGTCATCTTCTAGGACCTGTCCTGTGTCCCAGAAGACTTTGGAAGGGAGGGGAAAGGCGAACTTCCACTTCCGATCCCCTAAGGTGACCGGAACGGAAGTACCCGTCAAAATCGGGTATCTGCAGCCCTCTTCCTCCCCAAAAGCTCAGTTTTAGTATCAGGAGCTGGGGAGGAGGTCTTAAAATGGAAGTTCCACTTTTGGGTGGAACTCCACTTTAACCGGGAGGACGTAATGGTAAGTATCTCCAAAGTTCCCAGCCTATATAGAAAGCCCTAACGTATTAATGCAACCCTGTAGGATAAAGAGAAAGAGTGTGTTTGGAGGAATGTTTGAATGCAAAGCCAGATGAGTCCAATCCAAGCATGAAAATACAAGAAAAGAATGGTGCTGTATTGCACCTTGGACCCTGTTAAGGATTGTTACGGATGCATCTGGTATTTCATAAAATCGTATTTTTATTGGTACAAATTTCTTAAAAATAGATCATAAGAGTAAGTACAACATTAGACATACAATAAATGAACAACCATAAGGATCTATGGTGTAAGATTTACAGCGTGATGATATACCACAAAGTGTTTAAGCCTCCCCGCTTGTATGGGCCTATAAGCCTTATAATCATCATATTGGGACTACTATGTTACCATTTTGGGGATCACAAGGTGTACGGTGGCCTTGGGTTCAATCCAACACATCTGGAGTGTTATGTGAGTATATAACCTGCCCCCCCACATTATGTACCTTATTAACATGAGACAACCAATAACTGTCATTACTGATATTATGAGAATAAGTAATTTATACGTTCTTACTTTATAGAAAACTGTACCCCAACAAATGCATACATACCTCTGAAGAAGGACTTGCCTATAGTCCAAAACATGTCAGGTCCACACCAGTGATCCCGGGTTCAACCAGCTCCCCCATCCCAGAATTGGGGATCAGGCTTTCCAACCTGTTCACATGGTTGTTGGGTATTATTTGTATTATAGATACGCGTTTCACGTCCTGAATAGACACTTACTCATAGCTGAAGAAGCTCAGCTATGAGTAAGCATCTATTCAGGATGTGAAACGCTTCAGCTGCTGTACCTGGGGTCTGCTCCCATTGTGCCCTGTGTGTACTTTTATGCATATGATATTTGTGCAATAAAACGGCTATCATTTGGAGTGCGGCTGTCTGAAGACTCTTCTTTCATCATTCCTCCAGAGGTTGCTAGGGGTTCCTTAAGCAATGATCATTTTCTACCTCTCAGATAAATTCCCAATGATACCATTGATCCTTTTAGCTATCTGTAAAGGGGTAATACTTTTCAATGAATACAAATGTAAGGAGCATTCTTCCCATTGACCATCACACTAGTGTATCATGAGTTGTAGATTTTTAATTTTTAGCAGGGGTTCACCGAGACCGGAGAATTATTTCAAGGGTTCCTCGGTGTTGAAAAGGTTGAGAAAGGCTGCCATAGATCCTTGTGGTTGTTCATTTATTGTATGTCTAATGTTGTACTTACTCTTATGATCTATTTTTAAGAAATATTTACCAATAAAAATAAGATTTTATGAAATACCAGATGCGTCCGTAACAATCCTTAACGGGGTTCAAGGTGCGATACAGCGCCATTCTTTTCTTGTATTTCCCTTTGGATAAGGAGTGAAGAATACCGGGATCAGAAGAGATCGCCAATATAACCTTATAATATGGTCAGTTACATATGAACAGCAAGGAAACTACAAGGGAGGGGTTTCCAAGTTAAATGTGTACATACAGAAGGGGAGAGCAACAGAAGAGGGGAGCAACAGAAGGGGGAAAGAATGGAAGGAGAAAGAGAAAGGGAAGCACATACAAAGGAAAAAGACAAGGACTTGAAGAACCAGATAGAAGGATTCTCTCACCCAGAGCCTTGCACCAGTCCTAGAAAAATCAACCATGCTGTGAGACCTCTTGTAGATAGGCATAAGTGTGTTGCCATGGTCTCCATGTGTCACAAAAGGACTCCTCCCGATTGTGAAGGGTAACTGTAAGGTCCTCTGTCTCTAAGTTTGTTAATTTTAGAGAACCAAAGAGACCTCGAGGCGGGTGCACAGCCCTCCAACCCAAGGGAATGCATGCCTTGGCCGCATTTAAGAGCTGGATTTTAAGAGAGGTCTTGTATTTTTTAATGGACTGTTGTGCAACAGGCATGCAGCTGGGTTGTCCGCTAGGTCAACATTAGTCAGGTGTTGGATAATACTAGCCACCTATTGCCAAAAGGGTTTAAGTTTTGGGCAGTCACAGAAAATGTGTAACAACGTTGCACCGCCAGCAAGCGTCAGGCACTTGCGGGATGATACAATGTAGGGTCGTGGCTAACTGTATCACCTTGTCAAAATCTTATAATTGGTGTCTTGTACTTTTGTAGCTATGGAGGATTTCTGCGCAACATGAAGGATTTTTTACTTTTGTGAGTCAGTTAATTTGCATTGCAAGTTCGGATTCCCACCGCAAGAGGAAGGTAGGAGTAAAGTCAGGCACCAGTCGAATCTGGGCAGCGTAGATGATAGAGAGGCTGTAACGAATCGGTTCCCTATTATGACACATATATTCCAGCTCAGTGAGCTGACGAGAGAAACCTGGGATAAGAGAGTATTGAATGAGAAAATGCCGAAGCTGGAGATCACTCAAGAAATCCCGGGGGGGGGGGTCTGCAGTGGAGGAGAGTTTGCCGTCCGACCCCAAGAAATCCCGGAGAAGAAAACGGCCACCAAACACCATCCCAAGAAACTGGGGGTTCTAGAGACTTGGCTCAAATTCCGGATTGCCTAACTTAGGGATCATATGGGGAAGGCAGAGGGGAGATTGAGGAGCAAGGGAATGCATCTCTAGATACTTGTAAAGTCCTGGGATGGTCACTGAGAGTCTTCGGCAGTGGTAAGGCAATTCATTGCCAGCTTTTCACTGTACCGCCTGAGTCCTCCAACTCCTTGGCCACCCAGTACTTAGCCTCAGCATGACAATACCAGTCAACCAACCTTGTGAGATAAGCCACCCTATAAAAGGCCCGCACATCAGGTAATCCAACTCCACCCCGTATTTTAGGAAGATAGAGAAACTGAAGCTGAATGCGTGGCTTCCAATGGGACCATACAAACTCTCGGAACAGGGAGTTTATGCATTTGAAAAAAGAGTGAGGCAGATGAATAGAATGAGCCTGCATCAAAGTACAAAATCCTAGGTAGTAAAGTCATCTTAAGGGCACTACAGCGACCAAACCAGGTCAATGTGAACTTGTGCCAGTGAAGTAAATCAGCCCTCAATCGGAGGAGCAGTGGATCAAAATTAGCTGTATAAAGGGCAGCAGGGTCTGGGGTAATATTAACTCCCAAATAGCGAATGGCATCGGTCGCCCATCGGAACGAGAAAGAGGGACAGAGACTATCCACTGTGGCCTGGTCTAACTAAATAGGAAGAGCAGAGGAGTTGGTTGACTAGGTTGATTTGAAAGTAAGACAGTGTGCCATATGTATGCAACGAATGTAGCAACTTTGGCAGAGACACCAATGGGTCATTTAAAAAGATTAGGTCATCTGCGAATACGCCCACCTTGTGAACCCCAGAAGACTTCTGGTAACCTGTAATTCCGGAGTCCCTCAGTACTGTACAAAGAAAAGGCTCTAAGGAGAGAATAAAGATTAAAGGCGATAGGGGACAGCCCTGGTGCGTTCCATTTGTGATCATGAAAACATCTTAATGCATTTCATTGACCTTGGTATGAGTAGAGAGAGAAAATCCAGGTCTTCATGGAAGACCCCAGCCCACTATGTTCCATTGTGGCACGCATGAACTGCCAGCTTACCCTAACAAAGGCCTTCTCTGCATCCATATATAGCAAAAGAAGGTGGTGACGGGCAGTTCTGGCAGCATGAATCAGGTTCACAACCCGGATAGTATTATCTCGGGGCTCCCATAAAGGTACAAATACCCCCTGGTCTCCATGAATTAGATGAGGGATGTGGTGAAGCAGCCTGTTTTCCAGAATTTTAGCAAATAGTTTTAGGTCGGTATTTAAGAAGGCTTTAGGATGATAGCTTCCACACTGAGAGAGGTCCTTCCCTTTCTTAGGGATCAAGGGGATATAGGCTCTAAAAATATCCATAGGTCCCTCCGTGCGAGAATTGAGCACAGATACTAAGTGTGGAGACAGAACCTCAAAACAAACCTTGTAATAAGCTGGTAGGAGCCCGTCAGGGCAAGGAGCATTCTTAAGCTTAGAATTAGCCAAGGCTGTCCCTAGCTCCTCCACTGTAATAGGTTCCTCCAGCTCCTCCCTCACCTCAGAAGAAATAGATGGCATATCCGAGGAGGCTATATAAGACTGAATTGCTGACAATGCATTCATAGGAGGATCTGCGGTGAAAGAGTGGCTGAGATTGTAAAGTCCCTGATAAAAGGTGTGGAACTCTGCCACCATTGCAGAGGAAGTGGTCAACTTCTGCCCTGTAGAGGCCATAGATAGAGGGAATAAAAGTTCTGGTTCAGGAGTGTGCATGCGCGACGGCTTCGTAGTGGCCGCTTAAGCCCAGAGCTCCGCACTGCCCTGGGATCTCGGAGCCCACGCAGCCTGTTCCAGCCAGCACTGACCGGCCCAAATGGGCCCACAGCCTCCCGGAGCACACACAGAACAATCCTGGATGTTCGGTCCGTTCGCCAGGAGGCACCTAGGACTGCAATTTGCGGACTCTGCAGACTCGGTGTACCAAGATGGCCGCCGGGGCCGGTCCTCATGCAGCCAGCATGGAGGGAGACAAGGACCCAAGGCAAGTGCTAGCCCCTGCTACCAGGCCCCCTCACTGGCCTCCACAGTGTCGCTAATCTCCCGCACACTAGAGGAGATCTAATTTTTTTTACTCTGGCCTACCACTCCTCAGCCTCAGCCCCGAATACACCAGGCCTGGAGCCCAATATACATATCTCTGACATGTTCAACCACTTTGTGGAGCTACTGGAGAAAGGTCTATCAGCAACAGCATCTAAAATCATAGGGGAGCTGATTTTCAGGCCCTGGGCTCCAGAATGGAGGCCATAGAACATAAATTGGACACAACAGTCTCCCGAATGAACTAAAATACTGACTATCCAGGTCTTCCAAAACCAGCTCAAAACAGCCCTCTCCAGAATAGATGACCTGGAAAACCGCTAAAGAAGGTATAACTTTAGAATCCGAGGCCTACCGGAGTCTGTCACGGATGCCCCCGGAGCGGTCCGGGACCTAATCCAGAACCTCATCCCCGGAATTCCACAACACCGGCTGGAGCTGGATAGAGTCCAGAGATCTCTCGGCCCCCCAGAAAGGATGGTCCTCACACGGAAAAATATTAAATATTGGTGTGCCTTCCCCTTTGCGGTCAAACTCACCTTGAAGGGCAAGACATTCTCCTTCTCAAACTTCCCAGAGGGTGAGAAACTTCTCCTGGACCTCAAGCTAATATCTCAGGAAGCCGCCATGGACTGTTCCAACCCGTCAGGGAGCTCCACAAAAATACCCCAACCCTTGAGGCCAGTCATCCCTCTGTGGACCCAGGCCAAATCCAAGAGAGCGAAAGACCTCAGACCTCCCTAATGGCTTCACACAAGGCCAAGACCTCTACAGTATAGTTTGCCCTCCATCTTACACAGATGCGAACACTCCTGATGTCTGAACCCTGCGCTCATAACACCTACGGTTCCGTAATTTCTTACACCAAATGTTCTGTTTCAAGTTTGCCTTTATTTTTCTAACTTGAGGGTGCTCTCACCAAGTGCCTAGTCCACTTTGACCAAAATGCCTTGATGGAAGCCCCCACAAGGGATGCAAACAACCCTACCCCGAGGAGAAATCATCACCTTTTGACAGCGACATTTTGGGGCAGCTGCGGACCTCGACTCCCTACCCCTACTACAGAGAAGAGACCTCAGAGACTTACACTTTGGTCTCCTCCGGCCCATCACCTCCTGATCTGAAATAACAGGGATGAGATTCTGATCCCCCATCCCTAAGAACTTTGCACAGTTTTCCACTGCATTCATTTTTGGTGTTATGGATGGTTCTTGCTTCCTCAAGATTGACTATTTCTGCCCTGGACAAAGTGTCCCCCCAGAGCGGGGAGGCGAGTGGTCCAGAAATGTCTCCGGGGTTTCAGCAACTCCATGTCTCAGTGTTGTATTAGCTTGTTTTGTTCCTGTTGATCTACCTGTTGTGGGACGGTGGGACCTGGGGTGGGTCCCCCATGCACTCGACTACCCCCCAGATCCGGTTCAGAGGGGGACAGACTTTTTCTGTTTAAGGTAAGGTATCCACTGAGACCATTTCTGGATCTTGTTCCTCCTTACTTCTTTCCTTCTCTCTAACCTCTTTCTTTTTTCCAGCCAACCACCAGGATTCCTCCTCATCCCAGATAAGCTGGGGCCTCCAGCGACTTAAGCATCAGTGGACGGACCACAGAGACAGGCATCGACGGTTATGTGATGGTTTAGATGCTCATGCCCTTCCTCTGACACCCAATGGCTAACAAGGCCCACAAAACTCCCCACCTCAGAATTGATACACATAATGCCCAGGGCCTGAACTCCCCAATAAAGCGAAGGAAAGTGTTTGATCATTATCGATCCCTTAAGCTAGATATCATCATGGTCCAGGAGACACACTTTCTGGCTCGGTACAGTCCCAAATTCCTCCATTCCCAGTTCCCGCTCTTCTACCTGGCTAATGCTCCCGATAAAACTAGGGGTACTGTTGTGCTATTCTCAAATCACTGCAACTTCACCTGGCTCTCAGAGACCAAAGACCCGGAGGGAAGATTTATTTTAGTAAAGGGCACTATAGAGGGACACCTGTACTCTTTTGTGTCATATTACGCCCTGAACATAGGGCAGCTCACTTCTTTCAAAAAATTACTTAAAGTAGTGAGCCCCCTGCTGGAGGGAACAGTCATCTTCGGAGGGGACTCCAATACGGCCTTTGATCAGGGCTTAGACAAAAAGAGATCCAAAGCGAACCAATTAACTCGCCCCACTAAAGCTAGCCTTCAGATTGCAAAATATCTTTATAGTCATGGCTTAGTGGATATATGAGGGGAATTGAACCCTACCAAATGAGACTAAACCCACTTTTTTTGCCCTCAACAGTCATACGCCCGAATAGACCATCTCTTCGTCTCCCTAAATGTCATCCCAGTCTCTATTGCGGCTTCTATCATCGACACGGTATGGTCAGATCACGCCTTAGTAACCCTATTCCTAAGCAGACCGGCTTCCAGATTTCCCGCTACTAACTGGGACTAAACAAATCCATCCTGAGTGACCCTGTCAGATCAGCTGAACTTAACAACTCCCTGAAAGAGTACTTCATACTGAACAACTGTGAGTAAATCTCTCCTGAAACGCTGTGGGCTGCCCACAAGGCAACTATAAGAGGGAAATTTATACAAATCTCCTCCTAAATCAAAAAGGAAAAGTGTTTAGACTTAGAGAAACTAGAAAATAATCTCAAGGCCAAACACAAGCAAGACCCAAACAGTGTCCCCATCACGCAACTAGACTCGGCCAGATTGGCCCTGAACCTAGAGCTAACAGCAAAATCTGAAAAACACCTGAGGTGGATTAGGGCTAAATTTTACTACCAGAAAGACAAGATTGGAACTATGCTAGCCTCAAAACTCTCCCCAGATTCAGTTTGTACGCTCTACCCAAAGTCAGAGTTGCAGGACAGTCCCCAACAGCTGACCCAACAAAATCTTAGACGCCTTCCAGGCTTTTTACAGCCCGGCGACTTTGAACAGAACAACGGCAATTTCTAAGTTCCTGTCAGAGTCCCCCATCCCTTCACTATCTCCAGAACACACAGCGGTCCTAGCAGAACCCTTCACGACAGACGAGGTATTGGAGGTTATTAAAGGTCTTAAAACTGGATCAGCCCCTGTCCCGGATGACCTCTCTGTGCCCTATTACAAAGCATTCTCAGAAATGCTGGCCCCACACATGGTCAGATTCTTCAACTCCAAAACCCAGGGAGCCTCCATTGATCTCCAGCTGAATGTAGCATACATAACGATTATCCCCAAACCAGGGACAAAAACCCCGAAGAGGTGGGTAATTACAGACCCATCTCTTTGATCAACAACGATCTGAAGATCCTTACCAAGATATTAGCCAACCCTTTAGCTTCATTTATAAACCAATACATTCACAGGGATCAAGTGGGGTTTATCCTAGGGTGACAGGGCCCCGATCAAATCCGACGGGCCGTAGATATAATTTCTATTCTTCAGTCCAATTGGGGGGAGGGCCCAAAGCAAAAAAGCATGCTGCTATCTCTGGACCTCAAAAAAGCCTTTGATTCAGTGTCCTAGCCATACATTATGCAGTTATTAAAATCCTGGGTGTTTGGGCAGCGTTTCAGGGGACTTATCGAGGCCTTGTACTCCAACCCGTCAGCCGTGATACGGCTTCACGGCCACTACTCATCACCCATCAAAATAGCAAGAGGCACCAGACAGGGGTGCCCTCTGCCCCCCTCATCTTCGCGATCGCTGTTGAGTCCCTAGCCAGTGCCATTCGTTCCAACCCTAACATCCAAGGGGCCTCCTGTGGACCCCACACTCAAAAGTGCGGTCTTTTCATGGACGACATCCTCCTGTTCATCACCTCCCCACTCACATCCCTCCCTAACCTCACTAAACTTCTAGATAATTTTGCGGACATCTCGGGCTTACAAGTCAACTTTTCAAAATTCCTAGCCCTTAATATTTCACTTCTGATGGAGCTGACCGAACAATTGAAAAATGTGTTAAATTTCACTTGGAAGGATTCTTCTATTCAATATTTAGGAATCACTCTAACAGTGAGAACAGAACAACTATACAAAGCTAATTATCCCTCTATGTACCACAAGCTAAAATTGAACCTCCAATCCTGGTCAAAGGGGGAGCTATCCTGGCTAGGAAGAATTAATGCCATTAAAATGGCCCCCTCCCCCGACTCCTGTATGTTTTTTAGATCTCTCCCTATACGCGTTAGAAATGACCACCTTAGGACTAGAGTTGATCGAACCTCTGGAAGTTCGGGTTCTGCAGGTTCGGCTGAACTTCGGGACAAAGTCCGGGTTCGGGTCCGGACTTGACCCGAACTTTGACCCGGACCCCGAACCCCATTGAAATCAATGGGGACCCGTAACAAAGTCCTGGAAAGTCCTAGAGGTCTGCAAAAGGAAGGAAAATGGGGGTAAGGGTCGGACAAGTGCCCTACAAAGAAATGGGGATAGGGAAATAACTTGAAATAATTTTTAGGCTAAAATCACATAAAAAAATCAAAAATGGAGGTGGAGTTGGTGGTTGAGGAGACAGTGAAAGTGGCGGTGGAGGAGGAGGAGGAGGTAGCCAACACAGTTTTTTTTTTATTTGGAATTTTCTTTTTTTTTAAACCAGCAACGTAGATGCACTTTTTAATTTTGTGCAAGAAACAATAATCTGTCCCTTTAAGCAACAGTAGGAACCTCTCCCTATAGAACTAGGAGATGATTTTAGATCCTAAAATCATCTCCAAGTCGTACAGGGAAAGCCTCCAGCTGTTGCTTTAAGGGAAAGATTGTTGTTCTAAAATCATCTTCAAAGTATGTGAGAAAAGCCTGTTTCAGCCACATAGAGCCATATTAGTGTTCTAAAATCATCTTCAAAGTGTGTGGGAAAAGCCTGTTTCAGCCGCATAGAGCCATATTAGTGTTCTAAAATCATCTTCAAAGTGTGTGGGAAAAGCCTGTTTCAGCCGCATAGAGCCATATTAGTGTTCTAAAATCATCTTCACAGTGTGTGGGAAAAGCCTGTTTCAGCCGCATAGAG